>PVIJ01009462.1:0-35451 GCA_004024925.1 Scalopus aquaticus
AGTGACCTCACTGCACACCCCGCCCTTTGTCTTTTCTCTCTGAAAGTACCACGGTGACTAGACTGTATTGTAGCGGGGGGGGGGGGGGGCTGCCTCATTCATGTACCTGGCCGAATGGTGTTCCATTGCACGGGGGGCTGTGAGGGGCCACAGCTCACCCAGCTTCTGGTCACGGGTGTTTCTATTGCTATGACCTCCTGTCCAGCTGTCCCTGCCGTGGGTCATGCAGGTCTGTTTCTCGTGTGTGAGCGTGTGGCGGGGCAGCTGCGGAGCAGAGTGGCTGGGGTGCAGGGAGTGTGCCAACCCACATGTGCAGAGAAGGTGCCTAGGTGTCCCCGTGGACTTTGTACCTGTTTAAACTCCTGCCAGTGGGATTTAGGAGTCAGACAAGCTGCCTATAACTGCCTGGATGTAGGGTAGTTCTACTGAGGAGTCGTGGTCCCCCATCATCCCAGCCCCTGTGGGGAGTCACCTAAGCCAGCACTGATGGAGTCGGCACTGCCTTGGGGACACCAGTGCCGGGCAGGGAGTGGCAGATGCGTGGACTTCAGATTCAGCCTCCTCTCCAGAAAGCTGGAAATGATGGCCCCTCGCACCTTCCCCCTCCCAAGGAGTGGGGCCTGGGGCCTGGGGCCTGGGCTCAGCCTGCCCAGTTCTGAGTCTTGTGAGAGTCCTGGTGTTTCCAGCAAAGTCATCCCCTGGCTCGCTGGGAGCCTAGCAGAGTCCTCCAGTGGGGGGCCACCCCCAGGGGTCCTCGTGTTCCTGAGGGAGGAGCAAGATATGTGTTTCTGACCAGCCAGACCCTGGTTCTGCCTGTTTTCCCCTCCTGAGGGGTTTGGGCCAGTCTGAGAGTGGAAGTGGGAGCAGAACTGAGGTAGGGGTGGTTTGGATTCAGGGTGCAAGGTCAGCTGTTCCCTGCCCCTCTGGGCCCCAGGCCATCTCTGCAGGTGAAATCCTGTCAGGAGCACAGTGGGACGTGGGAGGGGAAACAGGTGGGAGATGACGGGCCTGGCCCACTGTTGGCCCCGGGAGCTACGGCTGGGGGAAGCAGGTGAGGCTGGGTGCAGCCTCCGAGTGCAGCCTTCCCGCTTGAGCCACTTCTTGCTGAGACCCTTCCCTTCCTGGGGACCCGGAATCTGGGGCAGCCTCGGGGGTCTGTCCCTGCTGAAGCCACCCCCTCTCTCCACAGAGCCTGACGGGTCACACATCCCCAGTGGAGAGTGTCCGCCTCAACACCCCCGAGGAGCTCATCGTGGCCGGCTCCCAGTCTGGCTCCATCCGCGTCTGGGACCTGGAAGCTGCCAAAAGTAGGTGCCGCTTGCTTTCCCCACGTGCTGCGCTGCACTCACGCCTTGCCGCTTCCTTCAGGAAGCCTGCCTGACTAGGTCAGAGCGCCGACCAGACGGTGTGGCTGCCCCCTGCCTGCGTCCTTGCTAACTGGCAGCAGCTGCGCGCGCTACTGTCTGAGCAGCGGCGCAAAGGGGCCCCAGTTGAATGGAAAACTGTGTGGCAGGTGGTGGTTGTCCGTGTGGACTCAGAACCTGGAAGGACACCAGGTGCTGCCAGGGGCCACGCAGGTCACATAAACGCATGAGGTGGTCCTGTGGGGAGAGCAGGGGAGCCTGTGGCCTGCCTTGGGGCTGGCTCCCCGCAGCTCCAGCTAACTGCCCGCAGGAAGGGGCCTGTGGTGGCCACACCCTCCTTTCCCTCATGTTCGACTTAGATTTAGTTTCCATCTTGCTCAAAGTTTTACATACATGGTTATACCAGTCAGGTGCTGGTAGTGCTCTAAGTAATCACCGTGGAAAGGGGAAGCCGTGTCCCCTCCGCCCGCTCCTCCAGGTCCCCGGTTCCCTGCCTCTCTTTGCTAAACAAAGTTCTGCTGCCGTTGCTTTCCTTTTGCAAGTCGCTGTTGCCTTCCTGCTATGGATTTGAGTTCACAGAACTGCCCCTACCTCTCACCTACATTAACTCTCCATCCCCTGAGATCACCTTTTAAATATTCAGTGTTTGTATTACCATGTAGGTAATAATCATGGCTGATAATATTTCTTGTCATTGTGTAACTTTGTTTCCTTGGAGTTTATTGTTCTGGTTTTCATCGGCATCTTTTTTTGTCTCGTGACTAATTCAACCTCAAATTCTCTGCCAAAAGTACAGGTTCCATCCTATAATTGTGACTACTCAGACCCTCTGGTCCCCCTGGTCTTTTGCTTGGGAGCCCCTGGACCTGAGGGGACCTCCCTATTTCATCTGGGGGGGCTCTTTTATCTCTGCTGTGTGGAGTCCCACATTGTCAGCTTTCTTTCTGATGGAGCACATTATTTATTCTTTTTTCTTATTGTTATTATTATTTATATCTTTTACATTAATATGTATTCCCTGTAGGTTTCCCACCACCAATTTACTTGTGAACCGTCACCACAGTCCCTTGTGCTCTTTACTCCCCCATTTTGAGCCTTTATCCTCCCCCTCCCTTGCTGGATGTCTCTCTCTTATTTGGGTCCCCTATATTCCTGCTCTAAGTGAAACCATTCAATATTTTTCTTTTTCCTTCTGGCTTATTTTGAGCATGATCCCTTCTAGTTCCATCCACGTTGCTGCGAATTGCATGTGTTTATCTTTTTTTGAATGCTGAATAGTATTCCATTGTGTACATGTACCACATCTTCTTGATCTAGTCATCTATTTTTGGGCATCTGGGTTGTTTCCATGTCTTAGCTATTGTGAGCAGTGCTGTGATAAACATAGGGGTGCATGTATCCTTTTGGATTAATGTTTTTATGTCCTTTGGGTAAATTCCCAAAAGTGGTATTGCCGGGTTATATGGAAGCTCCATTTTTAGCAGTTTGAGGAACCGCCATATGGCTTTCCATAGTGGCTGGACCAGTTTGCATTCCCACCAGCAGTGTAGGAGAGTTCCTTTTTCTCCACATCCTCGTCAGCATTTGTTATTGCCTATTTTTTTAATGTGCACCATTCTCACTGGCGTGAGGTGGTATCTCATTGTGGTTTTGATTTGCATTTCCCTGATTATAAGTGATGTTGAACATTTTTTCATATACCCGTTGGCCATTTGCTTTTCTTCTTTGGAGAAATGTCTTTTTGGCTCTTCTGCCCATTTTTTTTTTTTTTTTTTGGACTGGATTGTTGACTTTGTTTTTGTTGAGTTGTGTGAGCTCTTTGGGGATTTTTGTTATCAGTCCTTTATCAATTGTATTGTGTGCAAAGATTTTCTCCCAATTAGTGGGGTGTCTGTTTTGGTTAATGTTTCTTTTGCTGTAGAGAAGTCTTTTATTTTGATATAATTCCAGCTGTTTATCTTTTCCTTCACTTCCTTTGCTTTGGGGGATTTGTCTTTAAAGATTTTGCTGAGATGTATGTCGTGTAGAGTTTTGCCTATATTTTCTTCTATAAATTTTATGGTTTCAGTTCTTACATCCAGGTCTTTTATTCATTTTGAGTTGGTTTTTGTGCATGGTGTGAGGTAGTAGTCTAGCTTCATTTTTTTTGCATGTAGCAGTCCAGTTTTCCCAGTACCATTTATTGAACAAGCTGACCTTGTTCCATTGCATATTTTGTAGTATAGTTTGAAATCAGGGAGTGTAATCCCTCCATTTTCTTTTTTGTTAGTCAGGAGCACTTTACCTATTCGGGGTTTTTTGTGGTTCCATATGAATTTCATCAATATTTGTTCTATTTCTTTGAAGATTGTCATTGAGATTTTCATCAGAATAGCATTGAATCTGTAAATTGCTTTGGTAGGATGGCCATTTTGATAATGTTAATTCTTCTGATCCATGAGCAGGGGATGTCTTTCCATTTTTTTGTGCCCTCTTCTGTTTCTTTTAACAGTGTTCTATAGTTTTCTTTGTATAAGTCCTTTACCTCTTTTGTTAGGTTTATTCCCAGGTATTTGATTTTTTTGGTTTCAATTTTGAAGGGGATGGTTCTCTTAATTTCTTCTTCAGACAGTATTTGCATATAGGAAGGCTACTGATTTTTGTGTGTTGATTTTGTATCCTGCTACTTTACTGAACTGGTCTATAATTTTGAGTATTTTTTCTATGGAGTTTTTAGGATTCTCTATGTATATTATCATATCATCTGCAAATTGTGACAGTTTAATTTCTTCTTTTCCTATTTGGATTCCTTGTATGTCTTTCTCTTGTCTTACTGCTCTGGCTAGGACTTCCAGTATTATATTGAAAAGCAAAAGTGAGAGTGGAGATCCTTGCCTTGTTCCTGATCTTAGCGGAAAGACTTTCAGCTTCTCACTGTTGAGGATATTATTGGCTGTGGGTTTGTCATATGTGGCTTTTATTATGTTAAAGTATTTTCCTTCTAGCCCAAGGATTTCAAGGGCCTTTATCATAAATGGATGTTGCACTTTGTCAAATGCTTTCTCAGCCTCTATTGATATGATCATATGGTTTTTATTTTTCTTTTTGTTGATGTGTTGGATTACATTGATTGATTTTCGGATGTTGAACCATCCTAGTGTCTCTGGAATAAATCCCACTTGGTCGTGATGTATTATCTTTTGGATGCATTGTTGTATCCTGTTGGCTAAGATTTTGTTGAATATTTTTGCATCAGTGTTCAGTAGAGAGATTGATCTGTAGTGTTTTTTTTTTTTTTTGCGTTGTCTTTGTTTGGTTTTGGTATCAGTGTAATGTTGGCTTCATAGGTGTGTTTGGTAGTAGTCCTTCCTTCTCAATTTTTTGAAAGCGTTTGTGTAAGTTAGGGAATAGTTCATTTTTAAACGTTTGGTAGAATTCGTTTATGAAACCATCTGGTCGTGGACTTTTGTTTTGGGGGAGGGTTTTGATTACTGTTTCAGTTTCGCTGCTTGTGATTGGACTGTTTAGGTGTTCTGTATCTTCTTTATCTAATTTTGGGTGATTGTATAGTTCTAGGCATTTGTCCATTTCGTCTAAGTTGTTGAACTTGTTTCCATATAGCTGTTCATAATAATCTCTGATTATTCTTTTGATTTCTGCTGTGTCTGTTGTAATTTCTCCTCTTTTATTTATGATCCTATTTATTTGTACTTTCTGCCTTTTTTTCTTTGTAAGCCTGGCTAGAGGTTTGTCTATTTTGTTTATTTTTTCAAAGAACCAGCTTTTGGTTTCGTTGATCTTCTGGATTTTTTTTTTTAATTTCCGTTTCATTTATTATTGGTTTTTATTTCCTTTCTTATACTGACATTTGAGTTTTTTTGCTGTTCATTTTCTAGTTCTTTGAGATGTGAGATTAGATTGTTTCTTAAGTTGTTTCTTGATTCTTCATGTGAGCCTGTATTGCTACATATTTTCCTCTTATTACTACTTTTGCTGTGCCCCAAACATTCTGGAAGGTTGTGTCCTCATTGTCATTCATTTCTAGGTATTTTTAGATTTCTTCTTTGATCTCTTCATTAATCCAGTGGTCTTCCAGTAGTGTGGGTTTAAGTCTCCATGAAGTAAGAGGGTTCCTTTTTTCCTTTTCATGGTTTATCTCTAGTTTGACACCTTTATGATCGGAGAAGATGGTTGGTATGATTTCGATCTTAGTGTATCTGTTGAGATTTGTTTTGTGACCTAATATGTGATCAATCCTGGAGTATGTTCTGTGTGCACTTGAGAAAAATGTGTATTCAATTTTGGGGGGTGTAGTGTCCTATAGATGTCTGTTAAGCTCATGTGGTCTAAGTCCTTATTAAGAGCTTTAGTGTCCTTGTTTATTTTTAGTCTCATTGATCTGTTCAATGCTGAGAGTGGGGTATTGAAGTCTCCTACTATATATGTATTTTCTCTAATGTCTGTTTCCAGAGTTGATAATAATTGTCTGGTATATTTTGGTGCTCCTTCATTTGGAGAGTATATATTGATGATTTTATCTTCCAGTTTTATTGTCCCCTTTATCATGATGGAGTGGCTAGCTGTGTCTCTTTTTACCTTTTCAAGTTTGAAGTCTATTTTATCTGATATAAGTATAGCTATTCCTGCCTTCTTTTTTGGTCCATTTGCTAGTAGGCTTGTTTTCCAGCCTATTACTTTCAATCTATGTTTATCTTTTACAATTAAATGTGTTTCCTGTAGACAGCAGAAAGTTGGGTTCTATTTTTTGATCCATCTTGCTATTCTGTGTCTTTTTATTGGTGTGTTTAGTCCATTTACATTTAGAGTTAATATTGATATACTGGCATCCATATGTGTCATTTTGTTTACCTTTTTGTGATTCTAGTCCTTACCTTATTTTCCTCATCATTCCTCTGTTGGTTTTGGCTTCAGGGCTTCTTGTAGTATTCTTTTGGAATGGGAGTTTAGTAGTGATGAATTTCTGAAGTTTCTGTTTGTCTAAGAAAGTCCTTATTTTTTTCTTCATAGAGGAAGGAAAGCTTTGCAGGGTAAAGTATTCTTGGTTGACATTTGTTGATGATGGAGCACATTCTTCCCTAACATACTAAGTAAGGTCAGGCTGCTTTGGAGACCTTCTTTTGGCTGAAAATGACCTCATTCCACCCCATCCTCTCTTTTGGGGAATATTGTCCCCCAGCTTTTGCAGGTGCGGCTCCTTTGCCTTTTATGTTCCAGAGTTGCTGTTGGGGGGGGTGGTCAGTGCTGCCCCCTGGATCCCTCGTGAGGGACCTGCTTCTCCCCTCCCCTCCTCCTCTTCTTCTCTCTCCCTCACTCTCTTTCTCTGCAGGCTTGTAAGATCCTTGTGCCAGTGTTCTTTGCAGTGATGAATGTGGGTGGGTCTGTTTTCATCTCTATGCCAGGCTCTCGCTGGGTTCTTTCAATCTGTAAATCTGGGCCCAGTGGGGTGTCTCACCTTCCCTCAAAATGGGGGCTGCTTCTCACTCAGCCCACATGACTGTGGGTGCAGTGTTGCCAACTTTGTGGATTTTTCAAGAGAAGCTGGGACTCTGGAAGTTTCTGTGGAATTCACCCATTCCTAAATGTTGACAACATTTAGTTGAGCCTGATTTCAGAACATTGAGTCTGATTTCAGAACATTGTGCCAGTGGCCAGGTTCATTCTGCCCTAGGACCGAGGTCTACTTGTGTGGCCTCAGGAAAGATGGCACTCCTGGGGCTCTGGGGTGATGGCTTCGCTCCAGTCATCTTCTGTTTGCTAAAATGAGGGCCCCATGAGCTTTCTGATCACAAACAGGGGCTGTGTGCCCTAGGTCCAGTGCGTGGTGCTGCAGCCTGGCCACACAGAGGACCAGGCCCTGCTGTGCTCGGGCCTCGCCGGACTTGAGGGCCAGGAGAGCAAGTGCAGGCCGACTGAGCTCCTGATAGCAGAGAGGCTGGTGAGAAGGCAGTTCACTTGGGATGCCTGCATCTCAGTGGGCAGCACCACCATACACTGTTCATTAAGGGGGAGAGACGAAAGGGAAAGGCCAAGGACGCCATGATTATTTCACTCCTCATGGGAATGTGAGGAATTCCTTGAGGTAGGCAAAGAACGAAGACTGAAGGCTTCTGGAATTCTGGGCTCAGGACTCTAGGGCTGGCTGTTCTTCATTACAAACACATGGCCCAGATCCCTAGAGAACCTAAGTGAGTAGGGCTCAGCCCAGGACCTGGCATCCAGGTGATTCTGATGCAGCGCCACATTAGCAAACAGCAGGGCGAACTGAGACCTGGGAGGGCACCAATCTTGTTAAAGACCAGTAGCCAGTGGTGGCAGAACCTGGGACCCAGATCCTGGTGTCAGGAAACTCCTCCTGGGGCTCGCCGCCAGCCATGGCTGCCTTGAGTCTGTGGGGCTCTCTCCAGTGGAAGAGAATCCTGCCCTCAGGCGCCTCAGCAGGAAGAGCTAAGACCTCAGGCCCACCTCTACCTCCACCCACCACAGCGGGAGCGAAACATCGTTAGCAAAACAGCGTGCAGAGGAGCAGACTGGTACCCAGGTGCGGGATGTGTTCTGACAGTTGCTTGGCTGCCACATTGGTGCCCTGAAATCTGGCCTGTTGTTGGGGAGATTTGGCAGGAGGCCAAGGAGCTAGAGGGTTTAGAGGATGGGGGCACACGGGCCTCAGACACCTCTCCTCTGGGTGGTCCCTGGATCCTGCAATGGACTGTGGCATCAGAAGACATTCCGAGGGCCCTTCTGGACGGAAGTGCATGGGCAGAAGTCACGCCAGAAGAATGTGGTCCTGCCTGCTCTCCACAGTGCAGCCAGAGGCTGAGGGCGGGTTGGCGGATCCCACAGGCAGGAAGGGCACTCGCTAAGCCCGCCCACACAGGGGTGGGACCTGCCACATCTCCTGGGCAGGGCAGCATTTTGGAAGCCGTCTGTGGGATGCAAAGCAAGTAGATGTGAGCCTGCCGCCTCCTGGCTCTAGACCATGTGTGAGGCTGCCTTGTCCAGCAGGGCAGTGCTGAGCCCTAGCAGCAGACAACACCTCCAGAGGCCCAGGAGGGCGCTGCTCAGGGTTTGGTGCACTGGAGTCACTTACTGGACAGATGTGTGGGTACCTCATCACCTTCAGTGAAGAATGTCAAGGTGGCTTATCCCCAGCTTGGCGCCCAATACGGCCTACTGCAGAGGGTTATCTGGTGGGGTGTGTGGAAATGGTGGGCAGTGGGATGGACTTTGTCCTCAAGGTGGACAACGGCCAGAGCTGCTCAGTCCTGCCCTTGGTGCTCCCGGCCTGTCCTGGGAGCTTTGGACAGTTGAGACCCTCGACCTTGGATCGCCTGGTGCTGCTGGAGAGTCAGGCTTGGTTTCCATTCTGGCTCCTGCTGACCAGCCGTAGGTGGCTGCTTCATGTCTGCATCAGGCTCTGGCCCACCTCCTGGCGCTGCTGGGGACGCGGGTGGGTACAAATCTCTCAGCCTGTCCTGGGGACCAGAACCACAACTTTTGTGAAGTGCAGCGGACGTCCTGGGGAAGAGGGAGGTGCCTCCTGGCATTGAGTATTAGCTCATCATTGGGTCCAGAAGATGGAGGACCAGGACCTGTGCTCTGAGGCCTGAGGAAGGTCCAGCATGGGGAACGGAGAGAAGGTGATGAAGGCGCGTCTTGTGCAGGGAGGAATTACAACGAGAATGACTACTGCACTCACTACCTAGCATGCGTCAGGCCTGTGCTACGCATTTAGATCCATTTTCTTGCTTAATTCACACCGTGGTCCAACATGAGACTCAGAGAAGGTAAGGGATTCCCCAGGGTCACACAGCAAGCAAGGAGCAAAGTCAAGACAACCCAGTTCTGTCTGACCCCAGAGCCCTGGACCTTGAGAGATGGAAACAGTCGTCCAGTTCATCGAATTCAGCCAGCACTTGGAGTCTGCCTCTGTAGCCCCTAAAACATGACATCTGGTGTCTGCTTGAACATCTCTTGCAACAGAGAGCTCACTACCTCCCAAGGCACACTTGGCTCAAACCTGGGTGACTGGACCCACACCCCGTGGCCCAGCACTCATGGGCTGAGTGGTTTCATTCAGACAGAGGGCTTTTAAATCTTTCAAAAAGCAACATATGAGCCTAAAGAGAAGACTCAGATTGGAGTGCTCCGAGAGACAGGAACACAGAGTTTGCTTGTGGGTGTGTCCAGGCCACACAGCAGCATGCAAAACCATGAAGGCTGGCCGACCTGGTTTCCTCGCCAGGTGTGGTTAGCCTGCCACCCCTGAGGGTTCTCCCTCCCTCTGGCCTCCCTCCTGATTTTCTTCCTGATCTCCTGAACAGTGACCTCCTGACTGACCACCTTACCTTCTTCCCTTCCTTCTGACCTTCCCCATTCCTGAACTTGCCACCATCCTCCCTGCAGACCTTCCTCCCGACCTTCCCGATGGACGCTGAGCATAGAATACTTGGGAAGGCCTCATCACAAGACCAGAAACTGGCACCACAAGACCAGAAGCTGGAGGTGGGGGCAGAAATGATTGACAGAGTCCTTTAACACGCTGTAGAAAAGTAAAGCATCTGGAGGCGTAGACTGAGGCCCAGGCAGAGGTGGGGATATGGAGACTGAGGGCCATTGTAAAAAGATCACTGGTCCTGGGCCTCCCTGGTGGCACAATGGGTTAAGCACAGCACTGTGAAGCTGTCTGGAGCCACTGCAGCATGAGTTCGATCCCCAGCCAAGGAGCTTCCCACATGGCGCAGCAGACCTTCTCCTGCCTCGCCCACTGTTCCTCTCAGCAGTGTACTTCAGTCAATCAGCCTGTTCTGCTCCCCACTCTGTCTCTGGTGAACCCTCTCACCACCCCACACCTCTGTTCTACACTCCAGCTTGTATGCATAAATAAATAAATCTTTAAAAAAAAATCACCAGTCCTTTCAAATATACTTAGTCATACCAGAACATAGAAAAATCTTCAGGTGCCGGTCCTAGAAATAATTAACAGTTAACAATTCCACAGATAATGAAGCCCTCCCAAGAAGAAGACTATGTCAGTGCAATGTCCCACAGCACCTCAGGTTGTCTTCGGGACCACCCTCAAGATCCCTTGTACAGCACTGGTGTGAGCACCGGGGTCACCCCAAACATGCCCACTTTAGCTCTTCCTAAAATCTTCTACCCACTGACAGCCTGCTCAGTTACCACCTCCTCTACAAAGCCTTCCTGGATTTCTCTTCTCAACTAAGCAGCTTCTTCCCCAGTTTGAACATCTGCATCCCTGTCCTTGTGCCGTCTTGGGTGTGGTGGGCGCCCAGCACATAAGCTGCATGTCCAGGGGTTCTGATCCCAGTGCTGACTCGGGGCCTTTGCTCTTGGGAAGGGAACTGGGGTGAGGCCCAAGGCACAAGCTGGGGGGAGTGTGCAGTAGCTTTACTGGGGACCTGGGTCTGGGTAGTGACAGAAGTGACTGTCATCTCTCAGGTGGTAGCATGCTGGCTGATTTTCCCCCCATTTTAGAAGTCTGTGTTTTTCTACATTTCTGTGCAGTTAATAGCACACACGCCCAAGTGCGCACAGCAGCCCTCCCCCCGCTGGCCTTCTGCCACTCACACCGTTGTCTGCCTTTTCTTGGTCAGTTCTTCGCACGCTCATGGGACACAAAGCCAACATCTGCAGCCTGGATTTCCACCCGTACGGCGAGTTTGTAGCGTCGGGTTCCCAGGACACGAATATCAAGGTGAGACGCTGCCGGGGCCTGCATCAGTGGGACGGCCTTGTGCCCTGCTGGGGGAGGGGTGGTCCCTGGCTCCGTGGGGGGCGTCTTCCCTCTCTCTGGCAGCGGCCACAGCCTCTTCGGGAAGGGGGTGGGAGCCGTTCGTCCAGCATTTCTGCCCATTCGCCTGCCCGTTCTGGTGAACATTCTCCAGACCCTGCCATTCTGGGGTTGTGGCTGGGCTGCACACTGCCCTCCAGCCCAGGCCCACCTTGGAGGTGATGGCTCCTGACTGCCCTGTACCCCTCCCCACAGCTCTGGGACATCAGGAGGAAAGGCTGCGTGTTCCGATACAGGGTAAGGCAGCACCCCGCCAGTCATGCCTCGTGCACCCCCAGGCATGGAGATGGGGTGACATCCAGGCCCTGGCTGGGGCTGGAGGGAGGGGACTGCTCTCCAACGTGGGTGAGCACACGGGAAATGAGTCTTAACTGAAAAATGTGAATCTGAAGCTGAGTGGCTGTGCCTGGGTGCTCTACCTGAACCCCTGACTTTCCCTGCAGCCCCCCCAGGGCCAGGTTTTCCCACCTGTGCTTCATGTTCTGGCTTTCAAGACAGGTAACAGGTGCCATTAAGTGAGGGAGGTTTTTATTCATGTGAGTTAGGAAGCACTGAGTTTAATGAAGAATTATTTGTGGAGATTTTTAGACCCTCGGACATGAAGAGAGGGCCTTTAATTCTGCCAAAGGGGCATAAGAGACGCTGTGTCCCCAACTATGTGCTTACACATGCTTGATCCCTGGAGCACCCCGCACACGGGGAGTCCTTGCCACATGTGGAAAAGTGCCCACCAGGATGCCCACATGGGGGCTGGTTGTCCCCTCTGTGGTCCAGGAAGCCCCCTTGTTGGGCCAGGGATGGCGGCGGGTGGTGGGGAGAAGCCCCTTGGGCCCGGGCTCCTCGGGTGAGTCAGCGCTCTGTCCTCTCTCAGGGGCACAGCCAGGCTGTGCGGTGTCTGCGGTTCAGCCCCGATGGGAAGTGGTTGGCATCAGCTGCAGACGACCACATGGTGAAGGTAGCTCCTGGCTGGCCTGGGCCCAGGGCCGCGGTGGGGGCTGGGGGCTGCTGATCACGCTCAAGCCAGGTCCTCATCTTCTGCTGACCAGGCCCCATGTCGCAAGCCTTTCCAGAATGGGGGGGGGGGGCGGTTTGGGGATAAAGAGCATGGGTTGGAATAGACGGAGGCGGGCAGCAGAGTTGCCCGGCCCCGTCCTGACGTCTGCCCTGCCCTGACTGCCCAGCTCTGGGATCTGACTGCTGGCAAGATGATGTCTGAGTTCCCTGGCCACACAGGGCCTGTCAATGTGGTAGAGTTTCACCCCAACGAGTACCTCCTGGCTTCTGGCAGTTCCGACAGGTGAGAGGGGACAGGCCTGTCACCCACGACTGCTGTCCCTCACACTGCTGTCCTGTGTGTCCCCAATTTGGCTCTGTCCCGGGGTGTCCTATGCCTGAGGACCCCACGGAGACTCAATAGATTCTAGTCAAACCAGCACCGGAGCCCCTCCCTGATGCTGGTTCCCCCGCCCCAGGGTCCTGGTTCTTTGTGGCATGTTTGGGCCAAAGCCCTGTTCACCTCTCCATGCGGGAGCAGGGCCAGTCCCAGGCCCCAGCATCAGTGGGCTGGGCACTTGGGGGAGCCATGTCTACAGAGAAACTGGGCTCCCCAGCATAACCCGGCTGCTTCCGTAGGACCATCCGTTTCTGGGATCTGGAGAAATTTCAGATGGTGAGCTGCATCGAAGGGGAGCCGGGGCCCGTCAGGTACGCAGGCGGGGGCGTGAGCCCGGCCTCTCTGCGGAGCGGGCCGTGCACGCGGGCA
The DNA here is from genome assembly GCA_004024925.1 of Scalopus aquaticus. Classification (NCBI taxonomy): domain Eukaryota; kingdom Metazoa; phylum Chordata; class Mammalia; order Eulipotyphla; family Talpidae; genus Scalopus; species Scalopus aquaticus. Next base: position 12,938 of record PVIJ01009462.1, read on the forward strand.
GGCTTTTCCCATCTCTGCTTCCGCTCCCTTCTGTCCTGAGCGCCCCTCAGCCTCCCTGGGTTTCTTGGGACCCACAGCCACCTCTCGCCTGGCCCAGGAGTGTCCTCTTCAACCCCGACGGCTGCTGCCTGTACAGCGGCTGCCAGGACTCGCTGCGTGTCTACGGCTGGGAGCCCGAGCGCTGCTTCGATGTGGTCCTCGTCAACTGGGGCAAAGTGGCCGACCTGGCCATCTGCAACGACCAGCTGGTGAGAGAGCTGCCCACTCCCCACCCTGCCTCAGCCCGGCTGGGATCCTGCCCCTTCCCACCACCCCAGGCCCTGCCCAGAGGGACCAGCCCCAGCTCTGCCACTCCCCGCAGATAGGCGTGGCCTTCTCCCAGAGCAACGTGTCCTCTTACGTGGTGGACCTGACGCGGGTCACCAGGACAGGCACGGTGGCCCAGGACCCTGTGCAGGACAGCCAGCCCCTGGCGCAGCAGCCACCCCCGGCCAGCGCTCCCCTTCGGCGCATATATGAGCGGCCCAGCACCACCTGCAGCAAGCCCCAGAGGTAGGGAGCGCTGGGCCTCAGAGGTGGCAGGGGCGCACGGGAGGCGGGTTTGTCCCTGGGAAGCCTCGAGCTCACTGGGGGGCCCGGGCCTCAATTTGGCCCCGCTCTCCAGGGTGAAGCAGAACTCAGAGAGCGAGCGCCGCAGCCCCAGCAGCGAGGATGACCGGGACGAACGAGAGTCTCGGGCAGAGATCCAGAACACCGAGGACTACAACGAGATCTTCCAGCCCAAGAACAGCATCAGTGAGCTGCGCTGGAGGGCAGGCTGACAGAGGGGCAGGAGGTGGGGGGGGCGAGGAGGAGGGTCCAAAGGTCTGCAGGTTGGGAGGGAGGTCGGGAGGTTGGAAGTGTTACCAGTTTAGAGAGCTGTTGGTGTCTGCAAATGGGGTCCTTGGGTCACCCGAGAAAAGTTTCATCAGCTCTCCCTTTCAGCCGCGTGCAGTTTCCCATGAGGCGTTGTTATATCCAAGAGGGCAGGCTTCTTACGGACAGGGAAGGGAAGTAAGGACACTGGAAGCAGGCTGTGCCGCTTTGCGAAGGGAGGTGGTCGGTAAAGAGACGCAGCTGCATCTTGCAAGTGTAGAAATTGCACGGACATTGTGGAATTGTTAACTGTTAATTATTTCTAGGGATTTTTCTGTAATTTTGGTTTTGAAGCCGGTTTGCAGAGGTGCTGGGTTCGGAGAGCGGGGTCCTTAGGTTACCTCTGGGAAAAATTTCAGCAGAGCTCCCCTTTCAGCAGCAGGCGGCGAGTTTCTCCACGAGACAGAGGCATAGTAATATCCAAAAGGGCAGGTTTATTATAAAAAGGGAGAGAAAAGGAAAGGACGCTTGCACAGACACACATGGGCAGAGCTGCCCCCGAAAGGGACAGGTTTGTTGCCACAGAGGCCTGCGGTCCCAGGCGGCTGGAGGGCTCTGCCCCTCGCCAGTGCAGAGATCTCCCTGCTCAGTCGTTTTCTCTTTTCAGGGGCTCATTCCCCTGTGGAGTTCACTTTTGTTGACCTACTTACTTCTTGGGTGTGATTAGGTTGACTTGTAAGGACCAGGGATTCTCTACAATGGCCCCATCTCCACATCCCCTGGTCTGCATATCCTGGGGCTTTCTGCAACAGTCTGATACTTGCTATAGCAGTTGGCGCCGAAGGACTCTTCCTTGCTGTAGCTGGTTTAGCAACCGTGTGAATCACTCTACCCCCACCTCCAGCTGTCGGCCTTGCTTGAGCCAGGTTTCTGGTCTCGGGATGCGTCCTTCCCAAATGATCTACTCCAGGAAAGCCTGGAGTAAGGTCATTGTTCAGGAGGCCAGGAGGAGGTCAGGAAGGACAGGAGGTCTGTGGGAGGGAGGTTAAGAGCGGGAGGTCAGGAGGCAGGGGAGGCTGGTGAGAAAGTTGGAAGGCAGGAAAGGAGGCCAGGAGGAAAGTTGAAGGGAGGGAGCAACAGGGTGGAGGCCGTGAGGGAAGTCAAAGAGAGGAAGGTGAGTAGGGAGGGAGGCCTGGAGGTCCAAGGGAAGGTGGTCAAGGAGAAGGTCAAAGGTCAAGGAGAAGGTCAAAGAGGGCCGGGCATCATCTCACCCCTACTCTCCTCTCCTGCATCTGTGACTTCCATCTCCCCAGTTTACACAACTTCACACACACACACCCCTTTTTTTTTAAGGTCGCACACCACCCCGAAGGACTGAGCCTTTCCCAGCACCCCCAGAGGATGTTGCACCCCCAGAAGATGGTGAGTTCAGACCCACCCCCACCCTGACTGCTCAGGCTGTAGGCACAGCCACACAGGCGGGCCTGCTCCTGAGGCGCCAGCGGGAGAAGTGCCAGCATGTGGCAGAAACAGGGCGTGAGCCTTTGGGGGTTGCACATCAGCCCTGTGAAGAGGGAAGGAGCCAAGAGGAGCAGGCCCCCCGTCACTACTTGGGTGTTGGGGTTTGCTTCTGGAGGATTTAAGGGAGAAAACACCATCCGTGTGACTGAGCAGGGGCCAGGCCACCCTTGTCCTTCAGCTTCCCTCCCTGCCGCTGGCCCTGTCTCTCCTACCTCGGTGATGGGGTGGCCACCCCCCAGAGCTCCCCGGGTTGCACACACAGCCCTAGGCGCCTGCCTGTCAGATCTGTGGGCGGGAAAGCGGAAGGGAGGGCACAGCCCACCCAGCACTGCTGACAGCTTCTTCCCAGCTGCCCGGGCTGCCCCCGTCTCCAGTACCGTCACCCCCAATCACACACACCACCCGGCACCCCACCCCAAGCCTGGCCTTCTCCCCAGTCCCGCCCACCGACTCCAGCAATGACCCTTCCTCACGTCCACAGACGTGGCCATAGCAAAGGAGGCAGCCAAGCCCAGCCCGGCCATGGACACGCAGTTCCCGGTGCCAAACGTATGTCTGACTGGGGCGGGCCTGGTGAGAGGGCACAAGGGGCTGAGCCCTGAACCAGCAGGGAGGGTGTCCTGTGCCGGGGGCGGAGGGGGGGGCCTCAGGCTGGCCACCCACTGAGCTCTGAACCCCTCCAGCTCGAAGTCCTGCCCCGGCCCCCAGTCGTCACGCCCACCCCCGCTGCCAAGCCTGAGCCTGCCATCATCCCTGCCGCCCGCAACGAGCCCATTGGACTGAAGGCCTCCGACTTCCTGCCCGTGAGTGTGGGCCCAGCCCAAGGGTGGGGTGAAGGGCGGGGGGGGAGGGCCGAGCTTTGCTGCCAGCCTCTGGGCATCTGTCCCGCCAGGCTGTGAAGATCCCCCAGCAGGCAGAGCTGGTCGATGAGGACGCCATGTTGCAGATCCGCAAAGGGCACGACACCATGTGTGTCGTCCTTACCAGCCGCCACAAGAACCTGGACACTGTGCGGGCCGTGTGGACTACGGGCGACATCAAGGCAAGCCCCGCCCCGGGCTGCGCCACGGAGAGCCCCTGCTCACCACCCCTGGGTCGCTTACCATCCCCACAAGCTGCTTTTATTCGGCACCTGTTCTTGGGCCTGGCTGCGTGCTCATTTTAGCTACAGACACCCCACAGCAAACCCCATCGCCACAGCGTACCCTGGCCGGGTCCCCACTGTCCCCAGCCCCCTCTCATGGGTGTTTGTCCACGCAGACGTCGGTGGACTCGGCCGTGGCCATCAATGATCTGTCGGTGGTGGTGGATCTCCTTAACATTGTCAACCAGAAAGCGTAAGTGGGGCCTCCTTGCTGGCTCAGCGGTTAAGTGCAGCGCTGTGGAGCTGCCGACAGGTGCAGCGTGAGCTCGATGCCTGGCCGGGGAGATTCCCACATTGCGCAAGGTGGTGGATCTCCTTAACATCGTCAACCAGATAGGCCTAAGAAGGGCCCGCCGTGGTGGCGCAGTGGGCTAAGCGCAGCGCTGTGGAGCTGCCGGCAGCTGCGGCGCGAGTTCGATGCCCGGCGCCGGGCAGCTTCCCACTTAGCATGCTGCCTGTTCTGTTCCCCACTCTTTCTCGCCGGTGCGTGCTTGGGTGCGTGCTTGGGTGCGTGCTTGGGTGCGTGCTTGGGTGCGTGCTTGGGTGCGTGCTTGGGTGCGTGCTTGGGTGCGTGCTTGGGTGCGTGCTTGGGTGCGTGCTTGGGTGCGTGCTTGGGTGCGTGCTTGGGTGCGTGCTTGGGTGCGTGCTTGGGTGCGTGCTTGGGCGCGGTGGAGGCTCAGGCAGGGCGCTGAGCTATGCCTTGCCCTCTCCCCAGCTCCCTGTGGAAGCTGGACCTGTGCACCACGGTCCTGCCGCAGATTGAGAAGCTTCTGCAGAGCAAGTATGAGAGGTATGCCCCGGGAAGCCGCACCTGCCCCCCAGTGGGGAAGGAAGGGGGCAGGAGCTCTATGCAGGGGATACAGGGAGCCCCAGGCTGGTGCCCTAACGTGCGTCCAACCACACTGTGGTCCCCTCCTAAGCGCCCAAACTAAGCCTGTGCTGACTCCGATCTGTCTGTGGCTCTATCCTATCGATCGTCTCTCCCTGAAGCTATGTCCAGACTGGCTGCACCTCTCTGAAGCTGATCCTGCAGCGGTTTCTGCCTCTGATCACAGACATCCTGGCGGCCCCGCCCTCTGTGGGTGTGGACATCAGCCGGGAGGAGAGGTGAGGGCTCAAGGCAGCGAGCATGTGTTGGGGTACAGGGCGCCAGGGCACGCTTGTGGAGGTGATTGTTCTGGGGTGGCCACTCAGCATGGGGGGGTCACACCTAGGCTCCTGCCTGGCCCTGGCCCGACCTGGGTGGGCCCTCTGCACTTGTGCCTCAGCCCTCTGGGAAGAAGGGTGGACACGATGAGGACAGCAGCGGCCCTGGGGTCGGACAGGTGCTGGTCACAGTGGCCAGGCCCCCTGCGTCCCTCACATACTGCCCTCGGCCCACAGGCTACACAAGTGCCGGCTCTGCTACAAGCAGCTCAAGAGCATCAGCAGCCTCGTCAAGAGCAAGTCGGGCTTGAGCGGCCGCCACGGCAGTGCCTTCCGAGAGCTGCACCTGCTCATGGCCAGTTTGGACTGAGACCAGCGGGTGGGGGCGGGCCTCAGCCCCCACTCCCATTCCCGGTGTGCCCACGGCCCACGAGCCTCAGCCCCTACCGCTGCCCTGGGGCCATCCTGAAGGTGGTAGCACCGGCTCACTGGCCACCTCCACAGCCCCGAACTCTCAACTCTGGCAACAGCTGCCCAGCTTGGCCCAACTCTTGCTTCTTGGGGCAGAAAACCGAGCCCTGGGGCTGCCGCTGTAATTTATAAGGCAAATTTTATTAAATTTGTAACTACTGCCTAGTTTCCTCACTGGTCGGTGACCCTCCCTGGCCTCTTCGGACAGAACTCCCGCCAAGCCCCGGAGGCCTGCGCCAGTCTGTGTGGCCAGCAGGGGGCAGCAGAGTGGTGGCCAGCACCGACACTGTGAAAGAGGAAAGGAGCAGCAACACCCGCTTCTGTGGGTAGGAGAAACAGGTGAGGCGGGGGTGGGCCCCAGCAGCGCACCCCCTCTGTCTTGGTCACATGTCAGCGGGCCTACAGATGTCTCCCAGGCCAGCCGACAGCCGTACCCCACAGGGTGCCGGGACCCCAGCCTCACAGGCATGGACACCACTAGGCTGGCCAGGGCCCCGCACCCTCCCCCAACTCCCCAGGGGTCCTCCAAGGACAGGCCTGAAAGGGCAACTCCCCACCCTCTAAGAGGGTTCTGAGCAACCTTTACTCCCTGCGGGAGCCCCCTAAGTTGTCAACCTCCAAGTCACAGGTCCTGAACGCCCACTACGGGGGGCCCAGCTCCCCCGAGTGCCTCTAGGGTCCACATAGGCTGCCAAAGATAACCCAAAACAGCAGCTATTGGGTTCAGTCTCGGAAGGAGGAACCCTCTTAACCACTGCTCAGGTTCCCCAAGTTTGGGGCTAGGTACAAGCCAACACAACCCAATGCTGGGGTTCTGGTCACGACACTTGTGGCCGGAGTCCTACAGGCACTCGGCCGGGGCAGGAGGGGGCTGGGCCTGTGACTTAGGGGCAGGTTGGGAGGGGGACAGTGGGGGTGCGGGAGGGTGGGCCAACAGTTTGCCCTGCCCTGCTCCCTGTGACCTGAGTGGGGTCACAAGACCAACTCTTTCAGGCCACACTTGTGTAAAAAGGCTTTTATTTTAATAAGTATAAATGGCTAAACTTCCAAAAGTTCTTAAATAGGATTTCAGAGGGAGAAAAATGTCAAGAGGCCAGTGAGCAAGGAGAGTGCCTGATGCCAGGCAGAAGAGGGGAGCAGCAGAATCCCCGCCCACTGGCCTCCTGCCAGCCATAAATACAGCCAGGCCCACGGCGCAGGGCCTGCTCCTATGTACACCTCGGAGGAGGACTATGTACACGCCAGTGCGGGAGGGGGTGTGGGGCTGCCCCGGGCACCCACCAGCCCACCCAGTCCCCACAGTCCCCGTGCCTGCCTAGGGCGCCTCAGCCCGCCCACGGCGAGGGCCCCCTGCAGGCTGGGGAGAGCTGGGTCAGCAAGGGCTGCCCTCCCACACACTCCTGCCCTCTCCACAAGGGCCCGCTCTCGACGGCCTGGGCCTGCCAGGTGGAACAGGCCATCCCCGCCCTTTCAGCCCGTGCCAGCCACAGCCGAGAGACACCGTTTCCTTCTGAACATGTTTCTCATCTCTGGGGGGAGACAGGCCGGGAGAGAAGCCTCCACACTGGCTTCTGCCTCCCAGGCTCCAGCACTGCAGCAGAGCAGGCCAGCGAGGCCTCAGCACGCAGCTCCTGCCCGAGGGACGACCGCGTCTCTCACACAGGCACCGGCCTGGACTTCCCTGCAGGAGGGGAAGAGGGCGGTCAGCACCGGCACAGTCTGGGGACCCCTGAGAGCAGGCGGGAGCCGGGCAGAAGCACACAGACAGCACACAGCGGAGGGACAGGCCCAGCCCTGAGCAGCGGAAGTCCCGGCGCAGCCCTACAACCCAAGGCGGCCAGGCGGGTGGCGGGCGGCAGCCCCGGGCCGCTGGCCCCACACTCACCTGGAGACCGCAGCCCCAGCCTTCAGGCTGAAATCAAAGTGACAGACGTCTCACTGGTGGGTTTGCCTTGGGCTAGGACCCCCCAGGACCCTGCTGCCCCTACCGCTTTGAACCCCAACACTTGCCAGGCCCTTACATGAGTGGGGTCAAGTTGTGGGGGCGCTGGACTTGCCCCATTCTAGGCCTGGGGCTAGACTCATTCCTCCCTGGGGTGAACCCCGCCTTTTCCACTGGGGGCAACAGACAGCCCCGCCTAGAACAGTGTGCTGGGCCTCCAGACAGCAGCCCCAGGTGGGGGCTACCCCCTCACCCAGGGGCCTTCAATTTCCTGTTTCTGTGACTGGCCCAGCCCTGTCTGCGGGACCGCTTTCCACAGCCAGTGAAGGTCGGGGAGACACTTTTTTAAGAAGGAAAAGCCCATCTGGGTACAGGCACTGGTGGCTGTGACCGCGTGCGGGGAGGCTCCCCCCGCCCCTCACCCCCCACGACCCCTGCCCATCCCTGGGCTCACCTGAGGGCTGCAGCTTCCTCCGGATGGAACCCGGGCGGCTCGAGGTCCCAGAGCCGGGGGCTGAATGGGCGCGTGCCGAGGACTGTGGGGGCGTCTGGGAAGCTGTCTCCCACTGTCGGCAGAAAGGGGGGGTGGGGTGAGGCCCACCCTGGTCCCCTCCACGCTTCCTTGCCCTCAGCCTTCTGAAACCGCTTAGTCTACAAAATGGGCGTCAGCCCTCCACCTGTTATCGTGAGACTTCCGAGCGAACGGGCATTAACTAAACGCCAAGCACTTGTGCTCCGGCCCGCGCTCCCCTGCCCGCCCCGCGCCCCCCCGCCCCAGCTGATGACCCACACGTGCCTCCAGGCCAAGACGAAACACTGGGGCGAAAGAGGCCGCTGGGCTTGGGCTCCAGTTCCGCTTCTACCCCCTCTGGCATCTGCCCAACCTGCCCCCCAGGCCCTCTCTCCCCCTCAAGACCCCGAAGCCTCTGTCCCAGGGGCACCCGAGACAGGCCTGCAGTGGTCCGGTACCTCCAGATGCTCCTGACTGGACCAGGACCCCAGCTCTGCCCTGCGGGACCCGGGGCCCAGCTCCACCGAGCGCACCCGCTCAGCAAACTTGAGGGAGTAGAGCGTCTCGCTGGTGTTCTTCTCCACGGGAGACACCTAGGGGACAGGAGAGCTCACGCCCCACCCAAGCCGCTGCCCCCACAGAACCGGAAGGGGCAGGCTGCTCCCAGGGGCGCTCGCGCCAGGCGGGCTCTAGAGCTTCCTGGAGAAGGCAGAAGCATGGCGGCAGCAATGGGGGCATCGAGGTGCACGTGTCCTGTCCATGGGGGAGCTGGGATGCAAGTCACTGACTCTGGGGATGCTGAGGATCCCCGCACACTGACGCCACCCCACCCTGCCCCCCCTTGGCCCTCACCTGCACCACCATGAGGGTCTTGCTGTCCCCACTGAGCGAGTCCTGCAGCAGGTAGGTGAGCTTGGAGTTGCGGAAGGGCACGTGGCCCTGGCGGGAGCGCAGGGCGGCGATGACGTCCCCGAGGGCGGACAGCGACTTGTTGATGTGCTGCGCCTCCCGCAGGCGGCTGCCCTCGGCGCCCGACTTGCCCACGCGCTCCGAGCCCGCCAAGTCCACCAGGTTCAGCTTCCCTGCGAGGAGGACGCTGGGCAGGTCAAGGCCGCCCCAGTGTGGGGGCTGGGGGCCGCGCGGCCGGGGCCTCACTCACCGGTGGTGCGCACGCCCGTGCTGCCGTCCACGCCGCGCACCGTCACGATGAGCAGCGCGTGCGAGCGGGAGCTGTGCTCGTTCAGGTTGGTGAACTCCGTGGTGCGGTTGTTGTGGCCAAACTCAAACACCTGGGGAGGGGCAACAGCCTCAGCGTTTGACAGGCGGAAGCTGAGGCTCAGGGCAGCGCGGCATCGCCAGGTCAGGACTGCAACGCGCCTGCGCGGGAACCTGGTTCTGCGCTACCCCTCGCCGCCCTGCTTCTGGGTGGGTGCGGAGGTCTCCCCAGCAGTTCCCGCCCGGCCCCCAGCCCCACACCTTGTTGATGTCCTCCACGCTCTGCACCTGGAACTCAGTCAGCCCCGGCACGTACAGCTGCCCGCTGCCGTCGGGGCACAGCCGGATCTCCAGCTTCTCCTGAGGCTCCTGGCCCAGCAGGTCCCTGGAGGGACAGGTGGTGGTGACTCCCTCCTCACACTTCTGCCTCTGCTGCACTACTCCGCGCTTCCCCGGGCTAGAATGTCCCCTGACGGATCCCTGAGCTTCAGCTAGCGTCCCCACCCTCCTCCAGTTCCCCCTGCACTCGGGGCTGAGGGTGGAGACGGAGCCTTGCAGTGCCAGAGGCACAGACTCCCGTGGGCAGGGCTCGCCAAGGCCCCAGTCGTGTTTATTGCCACCCGAAGCCGCCCACAGGTAGGGGGAGGCCGCTTTGTGGGGAGAAAGAGCACCTGTTCGGGTGCCCCACATGAGCTCAGAGCGGGAGCCTTCCTCCCCGCTGCGTCCTGGGGCCTGCCCCAGCAGAGCCCCCCATCAATTGGAACCTAGGGCTAAACCTCCCTGGGCTCTCAGCTGCCCTATCTGGCCCTAACCCTTTGGGGAGACCCTGTTGCCCATCCCCGTGGCTCTACACAAAGCCGCAGGACCTCAGGCAGCCAGGAGGCCTGATCCCCACTGGCACCTCCCGCGGGGGGCCACCCACCTGAGGACCTCGTTGTAGATCTCGGCGGCGCTCACGGTGATGGTGTACTCCCAGTCAGCCGCCTTCTCCTGCACCTCGGAGAACAGCAGCTGCAGGGCCCGCTGGTTGATGCCTGGGTTCTCCAGGGTCCCCTGGGGTAGAAGACGACCCCAGTGAGCAGGGGCCACCCCACCACAAAGGCTGAACCGTGCAGATGCTCACGTAGCCTCTGTGCAACACCCCCACTACCCCTCACAGGCAGCCTCCCTGCCCGCACCTGCCCGAACCTGCGTGCCATTCTGGCCCTAAAGCACCCTCCACCAGTCCCAGGCAATCTCACCTCCTGGGTCTCAGTCCCCCCCACCTTTAAAATGACAGCGCCCCACTAGAGTTAGGCTGGGACTTAAAGCAGACGGCCCAGGTGAAGCACTGACAGGGTGCTGGGCACCGAATGCGCGTGGTGGGCTGCCTGGAGGGGGCTGTGGGCACACGACTTCCTTGCTGTGCCCAGTGTCAGGGAGGGCACGAGCCAGGCTCTGTGCAAAGGGGCACAGGCAGTGCCCGGGCTGGGAGGTGCCAGCTGGCCCTTCTAGAAGGAAACCTGGCGTCTGCACCTCGCTGAGACGGCCCCTCCAGGCCCCCCCCCGCCTCAGTTCACGCAGCTGTGCCCCAGCGCAGCGCGGAGCCTGATGCGCCGGCCCGAGCAGGCGTGTGTTGGAGGAGAGATGTGCCTGGTGGCCACCCCGACTCTAAGCACCCAAAGACAGAGCTGGGAACCCCGCAGGTGTGCGCACACACTCCTCCCCCGCGTGCCCTCCCCCTCACTGGCCTGCCCCCACCCCCACTAACCAGTCTCATTGACACCAGAACTGAGGACACAGCTGGGTGCCCGCTGGGAGAGGAAGAGGGCCTTGGCCGCGGGGCCAGCAGGGCGTATCTGGCTCTCGCTCCTGTCCGGGCCCGCGGCAGGCCTGCCTTCCTCCCTGCCCGAGAGCACCCCCAAGAGCCAGGGAAATGCTGACAAACCAAAGACACCCCCAGGGGCCAGCTTTGCATTTTTTTCTACAGTCAAGATTCTTCCTCCCCTCAATGCCACCATGTCCCCAACCACACCCCACAGAGAGGGGGATGGCAACAGGCAGGGACATGAAGCCCTATCCTGGGGCCGCAGGTGAGAGCTGGCACCCCATGATGGCCTCCACTGCCAGTGTCGCCCACTGTCCCTATGCCTCTACAAGTGCAGAGCTCCTCGAGGGCCCACACGTGCCCCATTCACCCTGATTCCCCCGGGGCCCAGCACGGGGTGCCATGCGGCAGGGGGGCGTTACCCCAGGCCGGTCCCCCTGCTGTCAGCACGCCTGCCCTGTCCCCACACCTGGCAGGACTACGGCAGGTGCACCTGGGTAAGGTGTCCCCTGTATGGGCCTGGTGCCTGGGGGTCAACAGCAGTGACCGCGGGCTTTGCTCTGGGGCCTTGTGGAGACTAAGTGAGGCCTAACTGCCCCAGCAGCAGCAGCAGGGGGGCGGGCTTCACTCTCTGAACCCCTCCCCGTGCGGCCGGCACTCACCTCCATGGTGTAGGTCTTGCCAGCGCCCGTCTGGCCGTAGGCAAAGATGCAGACATTGAAGCCGTCGATGCAGGAGGTGATTAGTGCCTGGACCTCCTGGAATACCTGAAGGAGGGGGAGTGTGGGATGGAGGGTGAGGGGCTGCCAGGGCCGCCGGCACCAGAGCCTCCACCAGCCCCCCCGGCCGTTCTCCTTGAGCACTAATGCAGCACGTTACTATGGGCACCCACCAGCTGGGAAAGAATTCACGGCTAATGTCACTAGAACCAGACATCAGCGGTGACCTGGTTGCCAAAAGACTGAAGGGCAGTGCTAACTGCCCAGAGGCACCAGAGGTGGGGACTGCCAGCCTCAGGGCTCAGGAGCTCTCCCCCAGCTTCTCTTGCCCTTAAGGAGGACTCAGCAATAGGCAGGGCCTGGCCTCTCCTCTGGCCGCCTGCCTGTCTACCAGAGGACAGGGGCAAAGGTGAAATGAGCCATGGGGACAGGTGGGCACTGGCAAGACAGGCCAGGCCTGAGAGATGTTAAGCCAAGAGGCCCACAGGCTGAGGGGCCTGCACTGGATGCCGAGGGCAACAAGGGAGGCCCTAGGAAGACCCAAGGGACTAAACCCTGAGGGGGCTCCTGGCTGGAGGTCTTCAAGGCTGGCAGGGGTCACTTGGATGGGAGGGGAAGTGTGGGCAGAAGGGACTTGAGAAGGGCAACCTCAGCCAGGTGGGAGGCATCATGTGGGCATGGCTGTGTGGTGGGTGGGAGCTGGGAATGGGTGGGTCCTTCAGGTGGGGGAAGTCCATGGTTATAGGATCTCTCCCATCAGAGGCTTAGTCTCAGCTTCCACCCTTTTCTCTCCCCCAGAGGGGAAACGGACTCTGTGCCACAGGCTTCTCCATCTTCCTCTTATACTTCCTTCTGCCCTACCAGCTGTCCCTCTCCCTGCGAGTCTGCGTCCCCCTCCCTCCACTGTTCTCTGTCCCTACCTCCCCCCCACCCCTGTCCGAAGGGCCACTCACGTCCTGCTGTGAGGCCCTCGGGGAGAAGACCTTGTCCAGCTCGAAGGATACAGGCTTTCCTTTGTGCAACAGATGGATGATGGAGTCGTCATCAGGATCGAAGGTCACAGCATTGGTTGCCTCAGGCCCTTCCCCATCTTCTTTAGTGACTGGCCGGACACGAGCAATCACCCTAATGTTGCCTGGATCCAGGTGGGGAGGAGATAAAGGTACAAGCTCCGTCAAGACCAGACTGCCTCCACAATGGCCTCCATTGATGTTGTGAGCAGGGTAGTGGGCTCAGAAAATGCCTCCCTTCTAAGCATGCCCCTCCATCCCACCGGGGCAGGGTGGCCCACAAAGCTTCTATCAGTCATTCACACTATAGTATGAATTCTCTTGTCAGTATAGTTTATTCACGAGCAAAGTAATTGAGAATGAGAACTTCACCTTGGGAACAAGGAAGAAATGTCAATTGTGGGGCTCAGACATTCACCCAGTCTGGGTGGGATACTAAATGAATACTCTCTTTACATGTCTGGGCTCCAGTTTCTTCATCTACACAATGAGAGACATGAGTCCCCATGAGACAGGGGACTTGTTCTATCATTCTAGAAGGCACTGTGGACACCAGGACAAGGCTTAAGAATCAGATGGGCCAGCAGGACAGCAAATGGATGACTAGCAGCACACTGAATGGGCACAGGCACCACGGTAGCCCCAGGGGTGTTTGGAGGCACAGACCTGATCTCTCCACCCCTTGCTTCAAGTCCTCTCATGGATACCTGTGCTCCTGGGTGAAGGGAAAACTCCCCCGCAGCCAGCACGTGGTAGGGAGCCCTGCCTTCCCTCATCCCCTGTCTACTTCAAATCACAGCTCAGGCCACAACTCTAGCTTCACCCCCTCCAGGGAGCACCCACGACAAGCCCAGCTGTCAGACCCCCAGGGACTCTCTGAGCCTGACCCCAGCCCAGTAACAGGGGTAGTGCTGGGTCGCCGTCTGCTCCCCCAACTGTAGTGGTGTATTACAGGCGGGGGTGGCATCGGCAGGGCCTGCGACCACATCTCGGTGTCTGGAACAGCACCTGGCACAGAGTAGGCGCTCCTTAGGCCTCTGTGCAGCAGCCAGGTAGAGTCTCCAGCTTGCCCAGGCCCCCCGAGCAGAACGAGTGGCCTTCCAGCCCCCACCACCCAGCGCTTCAGCACCACACCCTGCAGTCACCCAGGGCCTGGGGGAGCCAGCCTAGGGCGCTGACTCAGGGCTTCAGGGTAGACAGATCAGGCTCCAGACCCAGGTGGGCCACTAGCCACACTGTTTCGAGCAAGTTCCCTGACTTCTCTGTCCTTTCCTGTAGCCACAGGAGGGGGCGAAAGCTCAGGTCTTCCACGGCAGGACTCAGCTCCAGGAGCAGTGGCAGAAGCCATGAGAAAGAGCAAAATCACCTCTAAGCCAGCTCGGGGACCCCGACACCGGGCAGCCCAGCCGCCCCTGCAGTCACCTTTCAGCCGCACGAGCTCGTTGTGGCACTTCTTGCGCAGCTGCAGCTCCCGGCGGTACTTGCGGAGCAGCTCCTGGTTGTTGCTGTTGACCTCCTCGATGGCCTGGCCGATCTGTGAGGGCGTGCAGCGCTGCTAGGGCCGGCCTCGCCTGCCCACGGGCCGCCCCCAGGCTGAGTGCTGGGCATGTGCTGTCACACATCACAGGCTGCCCAATAACCCCTCTGGGTGGGCACTGCTAGCAGGCCCATTGCAAGAGGAAGAAACAGAGCCCCAGACAGACTCCTCCAATAATTCAAGCTGCCCTGCTTAGTGCGCAGAGCCGAGACTCAGCCCTCACTCCACGGCCCTTGAGGACATGATTTGGCCGGACTCAATTCCCAGCTCTACCCTGAGTAGCTGGGGAAAATCTGGGCTCTGAGCCTCGATTTTCTCATCGGCAGAGTGGGATTAACAACATCTAACTCGTGGGTCTGCTGGAGCTGATCTGGCAAAAGGGAAGTGCGTACACATGTTCATACACATCAGCAGGCTTCGTCATACTGAGGGCGCTCTGGGGCAGCGCTGGGGGCAGGCTGCCCTTGGGGAGCAGGGCGGGGCGGCACGGAGAGCTCTTTCTCTTGCACCTGGTGCCCTTCTGCAAGGTTTGAACTTTCTACCGTGTATTAACAGCGTATTTTTTTTTTTAAAAGAAAACTATTTTCTATTCCCAAAATGTATCAGTCTTTCTACCCTGCAGAGCTGGGTACAGATTCAAGCCAACGGCTATAAAAGGCTCAGCATGTAGGAGGCACTTAAGAGACGCTGGTTATTCTTACACTGTACAAGTGCAGCTTGAAAAAATTAAATTAACCACAACAGATAATCTAAGAAGTATGGAGCAGATTTGAGATACAGACGTGCAGGGAATGGGTCTAGTTTAAGATAAATCCCCAAACGCCTGCCCCGGCCAGTGCAAACAGGGTCTGAAGGTGGCAACACCGGGGGCCGGGGCGCCGGGCTCCCAGCCCCAGAGCCCCAGGCCCACAGCCCGCACTCACCTCGGCCTTGACCGTCTTCAGGGCCTCCTGCAGCAGCAGGGGGAAGCCGCGCACCTGCCGCTTGAGCCCGTTGTAGTCGTTGGTGAGGGTCCGCAGCGCCGGCTGCAGGGTCAGCAGGTTGGTCCGGACGCCTGAGGGGACGTGGAGGGCGTGAGGCGGCGGGGCGAGGGGCTGAGGCACGGGGCAGGCCGGGGCCCCGCCAGCCAGCTCACCCGCCAGGTTCTCGTGCACGGCCTTCATCTCCACCTGGGCCCTGGCAAAGGCCTCCTCGATGGCCCGGTTCTTGTCCTCCTCCAGGGACTGCATCTCCTCCAGCATCTGCCCGTGTGCCCGCTCCAGCTCTGACTCATACATGGCAATCTGCCAGCCGGGGTCAGAGGCTCAGTACTCAGGGCTCAGCAGGGAGGGGGAGAGGTGTGGGAAAGTGGCTCATCCCCACCCCATGCACAACTGTGAACGCACGAAAACACACACGCGCGCACACACACACACACACACACACACACACACACACACGGGAGTAAAATGGCCTTCTCTGTCCCCCATGGGACTACGAGCTCTGTCAGCTAGCGCTTCCTTCCCTGAATTAGCCTCAGTGCCAGCCTGGGTCCCCTTGCAAAACAGCTCCTGAGCGACAAGCCCTAGCAGAGCAGGGAGAGCACTTGCTATGCCACTTTCCAAGAGCCCATGCAGAGGCTCCTGTGATTCTGTCCCTGAGCCCCATGGTGAAGTGGCTTCGGTGACCAGGTCATTGCACAGAGGAGGAGACAGACTAAGACAAAACTTGCCCTCGGTCACATGGTCAGTGGGGAGGGGAGGGAGTTGGGGAGGGGAGGGAGTGGACCCCAGGACTGTTGTGTCCCCGAGTGCTCAACCCCTGCTCTGCACCCAAGGCCCACCTCCGGTTTCCGGGCCCGCGTGCACGGGCTCCCCGATCGCCACACGCACCCCCGGGGCCCACCTGCGCCCGGAGCTGTGAGGTCAGCTGGTGCGAACTCCGCAGCTGCTGCTCCATCTCCTTCAACACCTGCCTCTGCATGGCCACCTGCTCTTGCAGGTGCTGGTTCCGGGCCTGCGACTCGCTGAGGGCCTGCTTGGTCTTGGACGACTCCACCTCCACCGTCTCGATGACATACTGAGGCAAGAAAGGTGCGTGGAGGTGGGTGGGCACCTGGACCTCACCCAGGGTCCCCAGGGGACCCTCAGGAACACCCCACCAAGAGCTCCTGGAAAAAACTGGAGGAGCCACCAGGCTCCCACTTTGCAGAACGCTGCGGAGCTCCTGGAATCTTCTCATCTATCTTCATGAGCCTACTAAGAGAGGCCGCAGCCTACACAGAAGCGCAAGATGAGGGCGGAATCCAGGGAAGCCTGACTCGAGGTGGGCACTGCAAGCCTCAGTTCCAGGGTGCCAGCGCTGTGCCTGACGTTAGCCAGCAAGAAGGAAGGTGGAGGTGCAGATCTGGCCTGCTTCTTGGAGCCACTCACACCTACTGACTCACCAGACAGGCCCCTCCTACCTGGACCCAGACCCCCAGCACAGCACAGACACACACAGGGCCCCGCTCTGTGCCACCAGCCCAAGACTCACCTTGACTGGTGGGGACTGGGCCCGCAAGCTGGCGATGGTCTCGTGGCTGTCACGCAGGCGCCGGCTGAGCCGCTCCTCCTCCTGGGCCTTCTCGGCCAGGCAGTCCTTGAGCCTCAGCTCCACCTCAGCCAGCCGGTCTGTCTTCTGCTGCACCTCCAGGCTCAGCTCGGACAGCACGCCTTTGTTCTCTGCCGCCTCCAGCTGCAGCCGCGACAGCTTGTCGCGGAGCTGGGCGCTCTCCTGCAGCGAGGAGGCCGGGGCAAGCGTGAGGCAGGCAGGCAGGGGTCACCATCAGGCACCGGGGTGCTGCTGGGAAGGGAGCCCCCCAGGCCCACCCTGGGTGTGTGCTCACCTGGCTGTGCTCGCAGCCCGTGCAGGCCGCCCCCGGCTTTGCCCGCAGCTCCTGCAGCTCGGCCTCACAGCGCCGCATCTCCTGCCTCAGTCGCTCATTCTCCACCATCAGCAGGTCTCGGTGCTTCTCCAAGTCAGTGCCTCCCTGCAGAGAGCCGGGGCCCAGGCCGGGCATGTGGCACAGCCGGATTGGGGGGGGAGAAAGGAGGCAGGGGAGGCCGAGAGATTGCAGGTGCCGGGGGGAGAAAGAAGTGGGGAAAAAGACGGAGGCAGAAAAAGAAAGGCGAGTGAGAGAGAAGAGAGCCCATGAGAGAAACAGAGAGAGAGAAAGCGCCAGAGGGGGGGAACAGGACCTGAGCTCCCTGCTGCCCCCCGCCCCTTCCCTGCTATTTCCTGAGTGTGAAAGTAACAAGCAAAGTCATATTTATACACAGAGTTCACACTCCTATTTTACGTCAGCAAATGAGAATGAACCTCCCTCCCTTCCAGGGGGGTCACAGGACCTCTAAGGACCTATGAGTGGTGAGGAGTATTTCGGGAGTGTTTCTGAGGCGGGACAGTGATTTCCTTGGTCAGGATGCAGCCCCTGCTTGGACTGGACACGCAGTCTGGGGAGACAGGGGCTCACCACCCTTTTCTAGAAGGACCAGCCTGCCTGGGGCTGCCCCTCCGCCCAGCGCCCCAGGATGGCACTGCCGCTTACCAGCTCTGATCGGAGTCGGTTCACCTCCTGGGCTTGGCTAATGAGCTTCTCCTTCAGGCTCTCCACCTGCCAGCACAAAGCCAGGGCCGTGGTGAGTCTTGTCCTCACCTCCAACCCGCACTCAGGTCTCTGGTCTAGCTCCGGGCGTTCCAGCACCAGGCCACACCTGGGGCTCCAGCTGGGAAGAGGCTGGCCTGGCTCTGCCTGTCAGTGCCTCTCCCACCCCCAGATCAGCCAGCCTGGGCTTCCAGGGAAGTGTGGAGAGCGAGCCCAGCAGAGGGGCCTGACCCCTGCAGCACGCCAGGCCACGGGCCACACTCAGGACAGCTCCCCGGAGACTCAGGGGGCCAACCCTCTGGATGTGGCTTTGCACACGCCCCTGCCAAGACCTGTACCGATTTTTGTAGATTTTGTATTCTTTTTTCTTAAAAGGCCCTCCCCACAAACACATAAACTAGGCATTACAAAACTGAATCGGTCCTTGCCCAGTGCCTAGAATTTTCCACTTCGAGTCGTTCCAGGAGAGTCGGCCTGTGGAAGTGGGTCTGCCGGGGACTAGGGCACGTGTGGGACCTGCGTCCACGCAAGTTCCCAATCTGCCTGGCAGGACTGCTAAGAAAAGGAGGGGGGCGCACCTCCCATCGGGAGCCCCAGGTGACCCGGCTCCGCTGAAGCCCAGCCCTGAGAGAACATTCCCAGGATGGCGACTTCCCCGGACCTGCCTCCAGCGTGCTCCCATGGCCACGCCTGGTGCCTCCACAGCCCACTTCCAGGGACCCTGCTCGGGGAAGAACCCAAGATACAGACAAAGCACATTCATCAGAGCACATCCGGGGTTTTCCTTGAGGAACGTTCTGTGCAGTCAGTCAGGCTCGCTGTGTGCGATTTGCCCAGCCTGGCCACGAGGCGCTGGCTTCTCGTGACTAAACAGAGGACCACTCACAGGGGCCAGTCCAGCGAGGCAGGTGCGGGGCAGGGCAGGACCTGACGCCCAGGATACACCTGATGGAGGCAGCCTCCGCACACTCCCTGCAGGAGGAGGCTGGGGGAAGAGGAGGCGCAGGCCCAGAGTCTCCCAACTTCTGGCCTTTCAAGAGAGGCCAGACACTGGGATTTTCAGGTGTGCATGAAATCTCCCCGCTTTACACGGTGAGGTGACTTTTTTCTCTTTGACACAGTGAGATGTCACCCACAGTTTAGCCTGGCCTCTGAGCTTAGTCTGGGGCTGGAGGGGGCCTCTGTTTCTCTTAAGTGGGCCATGCCTCCAGCCCACCTTGGAGAGAAAACTCAGTGACACCAGTGCTGTTCGCTTGAGTTTGGAGACAGATCTTCCAGACACAAGGCCCAGGGAAGAGCTGGTGGACCAGCAGGAGGCCTGAGGGCTGGGCCGGAGTAGGTCACCCCTGGCACTACCTCTACCTCCCTGGCCAGCATCCGCTGGGTCACTGCTCTGCGCGCTACCATAGCCCCTCTGCCAAGAGCCTGGGGTCCGGCACTGTCCCTTCGAGCCTACAGGGCAGTAGGGGACAGCTGCTAGGGTGCCTGCCTAAGTCCTTGTCCTGAGATTTGGGAAGCCTGAAAACCCGACCAGAGGGAATGGCCCAGTAAACTACGGTGGATGTGCACACAGACTACTGCTGCTGTTTTTAGTAACAGAAACATTGATTTAGGTCCAGCAAAGTTTCTAGTCAAAGAAAAATCCAAAAACCAAAGTCGTGCATGCAATACAAAAAAGCAAAGGCCTCTAGACTATAGGATTATACTAGACAAAGTCTTTAGGCTTCTCAGCAACTTTTAAGTCTCAAAGAATATGAACTCCTCTTGTGCTTCCCCACCCTACAGGTTGTGGGTCTACCTCCTTCTGAAAGTCTGGAATCACCCACCCCCACTTCCCTCGCACAGAAATCACCCCGAAAAGGTCCACTTGCACTGACCCGATGGCCCCAACATTCTGCTTCCTCAGCACCAGGCTGAGTATGTGGTGAACTTGCTTGTCCCCAATATTGACCTGGTCCTCAGGCCCCAGTGCAGTGAAAATGGGGTTCCCCGGTGTTTACTTGGGGGACCAGGATGCCCGCCTGCTGCCCAGGCCCCTGTGGCCTTCTTACATCACAATCAGAACTCTGAGCAGTCCTGGGCTCTGTGTGGAATCCGAGGGGCTCCCCAAAAGGAAGTGGCTACAAAGTGGGGCCGACTGGAGGGTGTGGGCAACAGACTGAGAAAGGTCCTATAAAAGGCCCCTTTCTGTCAGAGATGTCGGCACTTAGCCACCATGCTTGCCTCGGGCAGGCCTGCCCAGCAACACCACAGGGTGCTGGTCAGTAACAAGCTTCCCTGTGGGGGCCAAAGCGGCTCCACAGACAGCCCACCTCATTAGCAGTTTAACTGCCAAAACAGCAGCTAGTCCACGGCCAGAGGCCCTGCGGCTTTTAACTGCCCAGGGCCTAGGCTCCACCCATGTGTCCCATCAGTCCCTGCTCAGGAGCAGGAGCCTAGAAAGCCCCACTGTCTACCATAGAGTTGGCTGTGAGCCACAGGCTTGGAGGTTGCCCCTCACCGTCCCCTTATCCCCCAGCCCCAGCAGGTGACCGACCAGCACACAGTAGGTACTCAATAAACACCTGAAGTGACAATTGAGGGGCGGTATGCACACCCAGGTGCAAGGAGCCAGGCCAGAGGAGAAGCAGGCTCCTGACAGGCTGCTGTGGGCCGCACAGATGTCAAGCCCACCCCATCGCCATACCCAGGCTCCTCGTCAGTCAGAGAAACTGAGTCACAGGCCTGGTGGGGAGGCGCCTCAGGCCTGCCTCTGCTCCAGGGAGCAGGGAGAGGGAGCTGGGGCCAGTCTGCTGACCTGACACAAACCCCCATTTCCTTTGCTCAGCAGTTCAGCAGAGGGTGGGGCTGCCCTCTCAGGTCTGTGTTTTCTCAGCTGTCTGCTCTCATCAAGGCAGACAACCTGCTGATTACCTGCCTACCTCCCACCTCGCGGGCCCAGGGCCCATCGCTGGCTGTCTTCTGAGGAGAAGAGGGCTCTCCCAGGAGCATAGCCAAGACTATGCTGAGCTGGGAAGGCAAGAGGACCTGGGATCCTGAGGCCTTAAGGAAACAGGCTGGAGACCAGAGGGACAGCCCTGGGGAGCACCCCCTTTGTCCCCTCCCGTCTAGGACACACTGACCAGGCCCACCTGAGCCCGTCCACCTCATCCTGCCTCCACTGCCAAGTTTTCACACTCAAGTCCTCAGCCACTGAGACACACCTTGAGAGCAGGGACTGTCAGGCCCGACTGCCGAGGGTCTCATCCAGTTGTGTTTCCAGGCACGAACAATGAACAACCCAGACAGCAATTCAGAAAACAATTCCATTCACAGTCTCATTAGAAAGAATAAAATACTTAGGAATAAGCCTAATCAGGGAGGCAAAGCCTGTGCAGGCACACCTCCGAGCTGTGGTGGGTTCAGTCCCAGACCACGGCAATAAAACGAGTCTCGCCATAAAACGAGTATCACAATAAGGCAAGTTGCGTCAATTTTCTGGTCTCGGTATATACAGAAGTTACGTCTATACTCTATCTACCATGGTCTATGTGGAGCAATAGCATTATGTCTAAAAATAATTGTGCATACCTTAATTAAATATGACACAGACAGAGGAAGTGAGCACGTGCTTTGGAAAAATGGCACCGATAGAGACTTGCTCCGGGCAGGGTGGCCGCCACCCTCCAATTTGTAAAAACTGCAATATCTGCAGAGTGCAGTAAAGCAAAGCAAGCTAAAACGAGCCATGCCCAACACTGCAAACTACAAAATGTCGCTGGAAAAAAAATAATTCATTAATCCCACGATGTAGGTACGATGATTATCCCCATTTTGCAGACAGAAAAACTGAGGTTCCAAGAGTAGGTCTTGACTAAGCAACTTGCTCCAGGTCCCCTGACCACAAAGTCGTGGACCTCAGACTGAAACATGGCCTGAGTGACTCCCACAGGGCCCTCACTAACCACTGGGATACCCTGCCTTTCAGGAACAGCAACACGGAGAAGCAGCCATGTTCAGAGGACAAGTTTGGACAAGGTGGGGCACGAGGCGGAGTGTATGACACGTGGGCTGTCTTAAAGAAGCCACATTCAGAAGGCCAGGAAAGTCAACCTGTGTGGAGCCACCAGAAGCTGACACCAGGCCAGCCACACCTCTCCAGGCACAGCCCTTGACAGTTTACTGTCCATGTTTCTGCCCAATCCCACAATCTGTCTGCTGAATAACCAGAAGCAATGCTAGCGGCCTGGGGGGGAGAGATTAGGAAATGAAGGCTCGGAGAGGAGGACTTCCTGCAGCTGCAAAGCCAGAGAGCCGCACAGCTGGGAACACAGCCCTCCTCACATGATTCCAAACCCCAAGCCCTCCCTGGTAACCGTGATGGCAGAGGTGGCAATGCCAACAACACTGGCTTGTCTCATCAGGCACTGTTATCATGGTGCCATCATATCTGACAGAGGAGGAAACCGGGGTTGGGTCTGGCGACTGACTAGTCCAAGGTCACACAGCTAAGGAGGACTGGAACCCAGCTCCGGGCCCCCGAGCCCCCTGACCCTCTGGAGAGTGGCCCTAAGACCTGGAGCTTCAGGTGCATCCCCTGAGAAATTTGGGGGGAAAAAACTGTCAGGAAGTTCAAAGACAAAGAGTGAGCAAAGACCAGGGGCTGTTCTGAATTCTCCAAAGCGTGCAGAACAGCAGGGGCTGTGGGGAGGGGGGATCTCTACAGAGCTGGGGCTCAAATCAAAAACGATGAGATGTTCACCTTCGACCTCTCCTCTTACAAAAGTAGATTTTGCTAGTTAGAGGGGGAAATGTTCTTAAAGACTTGTTTAAAGTCACAAAGGGCAGCATTTTACTATGGTTTCATTTGTATGAAGGTTCAGAAGAGGCAGATCGGTACAGAACGCAGCTCAGGGTCTCAGGGCCTGCGGGAGGGGGACTGGGCAGTGACTAATAGGTCTTTTCAGGGTGATGAAAATGTTCTGAAATTAGAGATTGGTGGTGGTTACACCACCATCTTAACACTTTGTGC
>PVIJ01009462.1:42485-66923 GCA_004024925.1 Scalopus aquaticus
AAAGAAAGAAAGAAAGAAAGAAAGAAAGAAAGAAAGAAAGAAAGAAAGAAAGAAAGAAAGAAAGAAAGAAAGAAAGAAAGAAAGAAAGAAAGAAAGAAAGAAAGAAAGAAAGAAAGAAAGAAAGAAAGAAAGAAAGAAAGAGAGAGAGCACCCCTCGAGCAGCTTGGATGGAAAGTGAGAGACATCTCCCTATCAGGTAGCCAGTAGTGTTATATTATTTCTGTAATCTTCCTTTTTTTTTTTAAACTTTTATAATAAAGGAAACAGTAATGATAATTGAAAGGAGAGAAAAGCATTATCAGCGGCTGGTTAGTCCACAGTCCAGTCCTCCCCACTGCCCACCCCACTTCTACCCAAGAAGAGAGGCAGTGAGCACATCTCGGAATTGAGGAATTTTCCCGCCAACTTAAGGTTGCCCCCGCCTTGGACCCACTGCCACATCTGAGCAGGCTTGTCGGTGGTGGCGGTCACAGCGGCAGCTGGAAGTTTCCATTTGCCGGACCAGAGCAAAGGTTACACTATTTCTGGCCTGTTGGCCAAGCCACAGGAAGGGCAGACAGGCCCCTGGGGGTTGGGAATTTCTGCAGCGTCTTTGTAAGGCGAGTCTCAGGTTTTAGCTGCTAAAGAGTTAGGGGAGACGGGCGTGTCATGAAGCCTACTGGTTCCCTTCACTGGGGCCCCAATTCTGGCCCCACATCCTGGACCTCCAAGAGCCTATCGACATCATGGAGCTACAAGGGGCCCCGGAGGATATGGATGCGGAGACCGGCTACTGGGAGGCGTTCCTCGGAGATCCTCTCAGCCCATCTGCTGACCCCAGGATTCAGCGGTAACCACAACCCAACAGCCCGTAATCAGAAGCCAAGAGCACAGCCACCGCCCAGCTGAAGGCAGCCAGTTTCTGACCACCTCCCGATTTAACTGCCAATGACTGGAGCCCAGTTCTCTTCACTGTTCCTGCACCGACCTCAGACCTCACAGATGGAAGGAGGGCTGCTTGGATCGGTTTCCAGATGAACCACAGCAAAAGGAGCAAAAAGAACCTCGAAGCTCAAGACTGTCCCCAGTGTATCATCAAACATGCCCAGGTTCGATCAGGGTTTGCAGCCAAGCGCCACACGGACCCAGGACTTTCCTTCCCGTGAGGGAGGATACTCTCAAAGGGTGTTTCCTACACGCCATCCTGCCCCCTACATGCACCTGTCTCCTCAAGGTGGTCCCTCTCCTGTACAAGCTTTCTCGGGGGGAGAAGGGCCTTGGCAAGACCCCCAGAAAGCTTGTCCCTCATCCTCTGCCACTGGGTCCACGGCCCCTGCCTGGTTTATAGTCACTCTTTTGTGATCTGGCATTTTTGCTGGGTTGTCTGGTCTCTTTCTCTTCTTCCCTGGGTGCCAGCACCTAGCACATCCCTGGGCAAGGTGGGCACTTCGTAAATATCTGTTAATAAATGCATTCATTTCAGAGTGTAGGAGTTGCTCAGTTATGCTAAGTCTCCCCCAGCTGTATAGGAGGTATACATATTATTATTAAAACTCTTGGCTTTATTTTCTTTTATCAAAATGCAAAATAAAAGTGTCGAGCCTATACTGTCCTGCAGTTACTAAAAACTACAGCTGCATGAATGCACAGATATTTGTTTAAAGAACTCACTGCAATAAGAGATAATACAGAGGTTCGGTTAGATAATTTATGGTAAATCCCGAAGTGAAAAATTATGCAGCAGTTCAAAAGAATGCAATAGTTCTCTGAATACTGACATACATGAAGAAATCATCAAGATTTACTACTGAGGGCAAGAGCACAGAATAGTAGGCAAAAATTAACATTGTTTGGATGTAATTAAGTAGTTATATAGGAAAGGTAAACACAAAACTCTTAATAGTGGATTTCTCATAGATACAGGACTATAGGAAGAATTGAATTTCTAGATATTGCATCTCTGCCCTGTGTTAATTGTTTTACACCCCATGTTATAAAACTGGTCATTTTTAGTAATTAAGATGCCAGTTTGCTGTGTGACCAATAGCAATTTACTTAATCTCTCTGAGTCTCCATTACTTTACCCATCCATAAAACTCAGCTAAAACAGTAACTATGTCTTGATATTGTTATGAGGATTATGAGTACTGATGTGAGTTATATAACATATGCACAGTGGCTGGTACAAAGTCAGTGTTCGATAGCGGCTATTGTTACTACTGTCATATATGATTTTCTACAACCAAATATACAAAAATGTCTCTAGTTTATCTTTTGAAAGTCAAGAACCCAAGTTTTGGCAAAGCCCTCTGTCTAGCTTTGGAGTCTCACAGAAAACAAGAAAGCCATATTAAAATGACAAAAGAAAGCCATATTGGCCCATGGATTCATGCACAAGAGGAATAAACAGCCCCCCCCAACCCCAACAGCTTCTCAGAGAGGGTTCCACTTTAATACCTCAGCCAGGGAGTGGCTAAAAAGCTTCTGTCATCTCCTGGGAGATTTTCCCTGAGATACCTTAATAAAGCAAATTGCCCCATCCACGAAAGCTCACGGGGCAGATGGAGAATTTGCTCTAGGAGCTTAGCAGAGAGGTACGAGGCAGGTCTCCAGGTACTTCCTTCCCCTGAGGAGTCTCGGGACCTAGCTGGTGGGGCTCAGAGGCCACGGCACACCCTGCCCAGCTCCACCCCTCCTGTTTCTGAAGCCCCAGTGCTTACCTGCACGGTCAGGTAGAGCCTGTGGGGGCTCCCAGGGCCAGCCCAGTCCACGCTGAGGGCTCGGCACTGAGCTAGGGCCGGGCGAGCTGCACTCCGGGCACCAGAGTCCTCATCACCGCCAGCTGGAGTGTCTTTCCCATGCCCTGCCCCAGGACAGAGAAGATGGTGAGACCCTCTGACCAGGCCTCAGCTGAGCGTGGCTTTCAGACTCGGGCTGGCCTGGGGGGCGGCTCCCATACCCGGAACGCCTGGTGCCAGCCAGAGGCTGTGCTCCTTTCTTACCAAAAGCCACCCCAAGATTCTCTTCAGAAGGGTGCCCAAGACCCCATGGCGTGGGGTGGGGGGGCTCCCCTACCTCTCCAGTGGCTTTTGGGTCTGCTCATGAGCACCCTCTACAGACAGCAGCTGAAGGAACCCACATGACCCCGCCTGCGCTAGGCCTCAGAGGTGCACCCGGGCCCTGGCTCCATTACTCAGGTCGCCTCTAGGTGGCAATTTCTCCCCTGCCTTCCCACAGATCCCATGAGTGCCTGACCCAGCAGTCTCCAGAAGCACATTGAGGACCAGGCAAAGCTATTCCCCTGGTGCCTCCAACACACTGCCTCCCTCACCAGAAGGGAAGAGGGCTGACTGGGGCAATGGCCCCCACCCCAGCCAACCCCACCTCAAATTTCCCACCATAGCCTGTGGGCTGGACAGGAAGGGAGAGGGACAGGCCGCAGAGCCACTGTCTGGGACATAATAATATCCTGAATGCCAGGCACAGGCCAAGACTTAAAAGCCCTTCTTATTTGAAGTTTCCTTGTCAATAAAATGGGGATAAAGAACCAACTTCACAGTCTGTGGAGAGGATTAAATGGGCTGATATACATAAACTGCTCACAGGGCCAGGCGCACAGGAAGTGGTCACAAATACAGACCACAATTGCCATCAGCTCCTCGCTCACCCCTGAGAGGTGAGCTCTGCAGGCCCAGAGAGTTAATAATGTGCCCAGGGTTATACCAACCAGAATTCTGATCCCGTGTGTTAAGGCACCCTCTGCTCACCTATTCCCCCTCAAGGCAGCAGCAAGAATGGGGGTGATAGCCAAGGGACCTTGGGGAAACTAAATTGGCTGAAACCCCACCCAGCATCAGGCCCTGCTTAGCATTTCAGAGAATGTCATTTGACTTCTCTTAAAATTTAAAAGGATAAAAGTCTATATGGTCATATTATAAAAAAAAAAAGTCTATATGGTCAGATAATTCTCATAATACTCATTTAATAGACCAAGCATGCACACACACACACACATACACACACACACACACACACACACACACACACACATACACACACACAGAGGAAAGAACTATATAAAATGTTCAGTGACAAGCTTATGGGTGGTTTTTATTTTCTTTTTTTATACTTCCCTTTATGGTTTTTTTGGTTTTTAGTTTTCCAGGGGAACATGTTTTTGGGTTTTGTTTGTTCTCTTATTTTTTGGCCAGAAAAGCAATACTCATTCATACTACATTTATGATCCTTAGGAGAACCTGGTTGGGAAGTGAACATCTTCCAGACAACTGGGGCTACCTGACCTCAAAGACCAAGCTTTTCTGGGAGGCTCCCAGGTTCATACCTAGCCTTGTCTCCTGCAGAGACCTTCGAGGATATCACCTTTGTGGTGCACAAATGTGGGAGGGAGGGAACTGGACAGAAGTTTGCTGTATGAACTCCCTGGGCCTCAGTTTCCCCTTCTGTACTTAAGACTCCAGGGGGGCTTATACCCCATGGCAGGAAGACAGACTGGTAATTTAAATGCCTTTCCCTGTAGGTTAGGAGGGACAGAGACTGTAACCCCCCTGAAGTCCCCTTACCTAGAGACCCCTCTCTCCCCACACTTGAGGACACCAGCCCTAGCGGAGCTTGTGCTAGGGTCAAAGGCAGCTCCCCAGACCGGACCATCCAGCTCCCACTGGGCACCAGATAGCTGCTTACTCCTTGACGCTGGAGGCACCAGGGGACATGACCCAGAAAGGAGCGCTGGTGTCGACAGCTCCCCCAGGAGGACAGCGCCGGGCCCCAGACTGCAGGCTCCACAGCGGGGGGCCCCAGACTGCAGGCTCCTTCACCGCCCACCTGTAGCGGGGCCCCTACAGAAGCCGCCCTGGATGGCACCTAACCCTCGGTGCATGGCACCCAAACCCCACGGAGCCACGCTCGGGGGCAGCCTCCG
The DNA here is from genome assembly GCA_004024925.1 of Scalopus aquaticus. NCBI lineage: Eukaryota > Metazoa > Chordata > Mammalia > Eulipotyphla > Talpidae > Scalopus > Scalopus aquaticus. The sequence continues at coordinate 47,404 of PVIJ01009462.1, forward strand.
TCCACTCCTTTCGCCATCTGCCGGCCAGCCCGGGAGGGATCCAGTGTCAGCGCCGCGCGGGGCGCCGGCAGCCACTTCACCTACCTTGTTTACCGGCCGCGGGCAGAAACCGGAGGAGAGCAGGGGCGCCTGGCCAAGGGCCGGGGGTCGCAGGGCCGCGCGGACCTGGCCAGGCCAAGGGCCAGAGAGCGTGGTCGGGCTCTTGGCGCTCCAGCGACCGCGTTAAAGTTTAACTCCGCGTCCACGGCTTCTCTTTACAGAGGACCCAGGCGGAGCGCCCGGCGAGATTGACGCCCTGACTCCACGCCCGCTCGCTCCCTGCGGGCTGCCGGGTACCCTGTAATTACCTGACAGCTCTGACTGAGCCTACGAACTTGTGAGAAACCCCGGTCTCATCTCTGGTATCTGGAGGAAGGAAGGGAAATAAAGAGGCATTTTAAAAATGCGGACTCACCAGTTCTCAACCTCCCCGGGCCGGTGTGTGAGAAAGGGCGGGCTGCCCGGTCGGCTGGGGCGGGGCGAGCCATCCCCGGCTCGGGCTCCCCGGCCCGGCCCACTCTCCACAGGCCGCGCAGCGAGGGCGTGGCTCCCAAGTTCCACGTCCTTCGAGACGGGACCATGGCCCGGGGCTCAGCAGCTTCCTCTGGGCGCCAGGCAGCCTACGAGAGAACAAGGGGGGCGAGATTGAAGAATGCTAACCTGCACCCCAGGGCAGATCGGAGCCCCCCTTCTGGAATGGTTTACGGAATGGGGTCACCTGTACCCAGACCAGCAGTCCCCACTCCCAAGACCCCAGGAGCCCCCGGTGATTCAGACCCTGTCATCATTTGTTGGTGCTTGTTTCCAAGGTAGGAAGGCTCACCGTGGGCCAGGAGTTGCTCAGGTGTGGGCCACATTGGTGGCAACCCCACCTCTTAGCCCCCCCACTGGGAGCCGGGCAGCGGGATGACTGGTCAACCCCACATAGAGGACGCATGAGTCTATATCTGATCCTTTCCCCCTAAGACAATCTTATTTTCTGATTGCACACACCCAAGTGTCTAACCCCTCGGCTCGCTCCTCCGCCCCAGTGCTGTCAGCCAGCAGCGCTGAATATTAACATTTCACTCATGAGGGACTCAGACTGTGTCAGTGACAGGCCAGGCTTCTATACAGCAAGTTCTCTCAGTCAGCTCACTCACGTATTCAACGAGCCTTCACCCTGTGCCTACAACTTGGCAGGCCCCCTGCTAGGTGCTGCGATACAAGGATTCATTCATTCTCCATCTACTAATTATTTATCTGGTGCTGCTTTGTGCCAGGCACCTTCAAGGGGGCCTCTTTGATCAGGAGAGGCATGACCTCAAAGCTTGCAGTCAGCAGGGAGGCAAACACTTCAAGAAGCCTTCACAATCAGACAGGATGCAGGGAGCTCCAGGTGTGGGAGAATGGGGGGTGGGGGGATGCTGGTCTGGGCGGAAAGTCCCTTGGGTCCCTTGTGAACTGAACAAACGGACAGCACAGACTTCAAGCACACGCTACCCAAGTATTTATCGAGCATATACTGTGTGCAAAGCAGCCTTCGGGGCACTGAAGGGGACCAAACTATAGCTCCAAACCTGGGCAGTGATGCCATTTACAGCTCAGAAAGACAACATGGAGTAAGGGCTCGGTTTAAAGTGGCATTGGAGGCACCCAAGGGACTTCCAAATGGCGCGGCCCGCACCGTGGCCCGCTTTCCGCATGCCTGCCCACCTTCACAGCACCAACTGCTCTCCACTGGTTATCACTTGCAGAGCCTGCCTCCCCAACACTCTGGCTCCCCAGGGTGGGACCCACGCCATGTTTGTCTCTGCAGCCCCGCAGCACCCACCCACTCTATCCACCTCCAGTCTCTCACTCTGCCACGGCCTGGGACTGCCCCGAATGAATGTGCACAAGCTTGGACTGAAGCTTGGAAGGGAGAGCGGGCGCTGGAGGCAGGGACTGAGCTAAGAGGGCTAAAGGTCACTGATGCCACAGGTGAGGGTACAGTCACCAAAGGTTGGGCAAGGCAAGAGACGACCAGGCAGCGCTCACTCCTGGTGGGAAGGGAGGCTGGGGAGGGAAGACCAGCAAGGTGGCAGGCGTGCCAAGCAGGGGCAGAGTCCTCGGAGGTGACAGGAAGTGAGGAGAGGACGGTCAGTTCCCAGTAAATCCAGCCACAGAGGTCAAACTGCAAGCGAGTCCAGGGCACTCTTTAAGAGAACGCCACCCGAGCAGGGCAGAGCACTGACCTGGGAAGGACCGAGGGCTAGCCAGGGCTCAGAGGAAGCCAGCCACTTCCTGCTCTTTGGGGAGTTTATTAGGACGGGAAGGAGGGGATTTAGAATAGGAAAGGATTGAGGATGCTGGGTGGGCAGTGGGGCAGAAATGGATGAAGCACCGAGAGGCAGCCGCAGGAGAGTGGCCCAAAGATCTGGTGCCCGATGTGCACAGTGCCCTGGATGGACATCAGGCTCCGGGCTGCGGAGTCCAGTTTCCGCCTCCCTTGACAGTGGAAGACAACTCGGAGGAGGAGGCTCCTGAAGCCACAGGGCAGCCGGTCAGAGTTTAATCCAAATCTGTGGGCCAGCCGGCTGCACTGAAGAAATGGAGGTGGACCAGTGTGGAGTTCAAGGAAGCAGGAGAAGCAGCCAAAGTCCTCTCCTCTAGGCTGCTTGGCACAGAGCTGGGCACACAACCTACCCCGGGGAGCAGCTGCCCAGCAGGCGAGGAGGGAGATGCTCCACCTGCTTGCTGAGCTGTGGGAAGGTGAGATGACACAGGGCACCGAGGTGGGTTCCATGGTGGAGGGGATAGACTCAAAGATCAACTAAGTTTGAGGGACAAGGACATGAGACAACATTTCTGTGCCTTTCAGGAAGGGAAGTCGGGGAGGCAGCCAGAAAGATATCAAGAAGAGGAAGGGTGTGTGCAAGATCCCAAAGAGGAAAAGCAGCTGAATTTAGCAATTTAGCAGCACTGGGGGGAGGGGGGGGCGGGGTCAGTAGGGAATGTGGGGGAGGGGGGAGGTGTGACTGTCAGAAGTATCAAGGACTCTCAAATAAGCTGAGTCAGGACATCTACCAACCTAGGGCTCCCAAGGGAGGGCAGAGGGGCATCAAAGACGAGTGGTTATATCAAAAGCTGCAGGTCTACTGCCCTGGTCTGTTGTGCTTTCTGCTGTGGGACCTTAGAGGAATTACTTAGCTTCTCTGTGCCTCATTATCCCCATCTGTAAAATGGGAGGCACTCCACTTACAGCCTTGGGATAAGGACTAGACAATGTGAATATAATAGAACAATAGTGGCACATACAAAGAACTCAAACATTTTATTTTTCAGTGACCTCCCTCCAGTGGCGGGTGAAGGCAGAGGGCTGGCGAAGGGAGAGGGGCACTGCCATTCTGGATTTAGGCCAGGGCAGTAGACCTGCAGCCCTTTCCCCTCACCCAGACCCAGGATCCTGCAAGGACTGGGGGAAAGACTTGACAACTGCCCAGAGACTGCTACTGGGAAGGGTTCAGTCTCCTTGGGAGAGCAAGCAGAGGTCAGGGTGGTTGGACTGGGACTTCCCCTGCGGACAGTCAAATGCCCTGGGTTTCCGAGAGCGACCTCCCTGGTGCCCATAAGAATGGCCAAACTCATCACCCCGTATCCCTAAAATTCTCAGTACAAATATTGGGCCCCATTCTGAGTCTGCATTCCTTGCAAATAATTCCCTCAGCAAAGGAGATGGCTACTTTATCAAGGGCACAGGGAATATTCCTGGATGAGAAGAGGTGCTTACCCAGTCTTAGGTGGAAAGAAAAGCAGGAAAGGTAAAAGGTCACAACCTCCCATACCTTGAGACAGATGTGTTGGGGTTTGGAGAAGGTGACAAATGGCACTTGAGAATTTAAATACAGCTTCCTCTTTAGAATCTCCCTATGGGAGGCCCCTCACTGCACCAGAGTTCTGCTCTAACTACAACAGGGGGCTGAAGGAGGTGGCTTCTCATGCCCCGCCCAGCTGGGACCCCCAAGGCTGCAGCTGTCAGTGGCTCATTTCCCCATTGCCTAGAAGGGCACAGGCCCTGGCCTTCCTCCCTACCCTTGGCGCTGGCTCACCCCACTCCTGGCCCAGGCAAGGGGAAAAGCAAACTGGCCAGGGGAAGTAGGTGACAGGAGAGCCCCAAACTGCAGCCTTTAAGGGAGCTCTGCAAAGGGGATCCCTGCGAGGTGAGGGGGTGGCGCTGGCTGGGACGCAGTTATTGGGTAGGCTCCAACTCTCCTGGGTCAAAGAAATCAAATAAGGGATCCCGAGGCTGATCCCACCCCCTGGTCAAATCGCCCCCTTGCCCTGCCAAGGAGAAAGGTCCTAGGTTCTGCTGGATGGCGCAGCGGCCGACCAGGAACCGCGCAGAGCAGTGCTGGGTCTTGAGAGCCCGGCCTCCCCGCACCCCGCAGCGGTCCTGGCAAGGGGGTCCCGCAGACAGCTGCTGCCCAGACGCGGCGCCCCGAACGGCAGAGTCGGCGTGCCCAGAGCACCTAGCCCACTCCGACCCACCAGGGGCCCCAACTCACCCGCCAGGCGGAGGCAGGATCCCGGCGTCGCAGCGCCCGGGGCTCGGCCCGGCCCGGCCCGCCGGCGGGAGGGAGCTCCACGCCGCCGCCGCCGCCGCCGCCGCCGCCTCCTCGGCCCGCCCAGCTCCCCCTCCCGCACACTTTCCACAGGAAATGATTAACTCCGGCCGCGGCGCGTTCCCATGGCAACCGCTCTAGCGGAGTGGGGGGCGGCAGTGGCGCGCGTTCGCACACACTCTCACGCGCGCTCACACCCACACGCGGGGCTTCCCACTCCCTAGCCTCCCGCGCTCTGCCTGTCCACCTGGCCTCCCAGGCCCCCGGCGCCCCCACACGTTGGTGCACACGCGCGCACTCCCCAGCCGGTGCGCACGCGTTGCCATGCGTGCTCGTGCTGCATACAAGCCCCCGCGCCAGTACACACGCCTCACACGCGCTTGCTTGCACGCACGTTTTCCACTCACACAAGCATATTCCCCGTCCTCACACACATGCCCCCACTTGTTCGCACACACGTGTGCTGGGACTTACACTCACACTACAACCTAAACAGCCTCCAACCCTAGACAGAACTTTTACATGCTCTGGTGAGTCCTCATTCTCTTCCCACGGGTGCTCTCTTCTCTCACATGCTTCCACAAATCCCGGTCCCCATTCTTGCACACACCCCACCACTAGCACTCAAATACTGTCCAGCACAGATCTTTTCCCACCTGCTTCCCTGCAAATGCTTGGCATGCCGCCCAGCTCACACCACCGCCACACTGTCACACGCACGTCCTTATGTGCTCTGTGACACATCCTCTCACATCTGGCACACACACCTACCGCTCTCACGCTGGCTAGTACACACATGTGCCTTCACACTTGTGCTCTGGCAGGACACAGGCCAGGCTGCCTCTCCAGCCACTGCACAGCCAGCCCCTGCAAATTCACATCTTCCAGGGCTGGGAAGCTGCTTGGGAATTTTTAAGTAAAATATTCACTTAAACTCCAGTGAAGACACACTCAGAGGGCAGTGTCTCCCGGAGCAGACAGCAGCTCCCGTCTAGCCTCACAAGGCTCTCCTCACAGATGCCTCAGAAGAGGCCGGGGGAGGCTGGGGAGCCAGCCAGCCAAGGAGGGACAGCTGACCCGAGGAGCCACTCTGTTCTTTGTCTCTCAAACAGAGGCGGCATTTTACTCCAGAGTCAGCAGTACGGTCCCCCTCCAGGGTGCGGAAGGAGGAGAAGAAAGCAGCTCAGAAGCCAGCCCAGTGCGGGCTGGTGGTTCGGAAGATAATCCAAGAAGGGTGGGCATTTGGCTCCTGCCTGCTTGGCAGGGGATGGCCCAGAGACAAAGAGGGTACTGGAGGGGCATTGCGGCTCCCGGAGGGTGCTGCCTCCTGCTGCCACCTGGTCTTGGGCTGGTGATCGAGTCTCAACTAGAGACATAGCCAAGGTGCTCAGAGGGTCCTGGCTGCCAGGCCAGGCCTCTCATCATCCCCCTGCTGGAAGTGGGCTCATGGGGGTTGTTTTCTATCTGCCATGCCCTGTGAAGGCCCGCTTGAGGATAAATGTCACTCTCCTGGAACAGTTCCCTGGAAAGTTGGACATTACAGCTAAGAAGCAGCATCACCCCTACTCCACACTTCCCAACCCCCCACAATCGGAGGGAAGGGCATCATTTGGGATTTACCTAGTCTTACTCCCCCACCTGCCCTCCAAACAGTGGCCAGAGTGGCTGCAAGATTGGCTGAGGGTGAAATGTCTCTAGATTCCTGACCAAGTATCTCCCTGTTACTTGGTTGGAGGGTGGTGGAGTGTCTGTCTTTATGTCCTGGTATAACACGGGACGCCTTGTCTTATTTGCACGCTGGGACATTGACATTAACCGCAGGTTCCTTCCGGCAAAGCCAAAGCCAGATTTTTAAATTAATAATAACATTTATTGTTCTTTTTTCTGATTACAAAAATAATAGATGTTCATTGTAACCATAACCCCACCCACTAGAGATAAAAGCTGCCAACATTTTAGTGCAGCCTTTTATTTTTCCCCTACGCACATAAAAGCGACCATTTATTCAAGCTAACACTGCACCAGGCATGGCACTAAACCCTTATAAACAAGCTCCCATTTAACCCTCAATACCCTGTGAGGTGGGCACCATCCTGCTTACATCGGTGGCAGAACAATGATATGAACCTAATAGGTGTGTTTGTGTACATAATACACAATGCTACTATGTGTATATAGGTATGAGGTGAGAATTTGTTAAAATCAAACACACAAAAAACAAAATGCAAAAAAATAAATAAATCAAAGAACCAGCAAAGGAGAAAGAATATTGAAGTTTTAGAAGGAGGCCTGTTCAGAATTCTAGCAAAAGTCTGCCTTGAAATACAAAAACAAATTGCTTCATGATTGCTGGAATTTAGTTTAAGAATGCACTATGTCACCAGGAACTACATACCAATGACTTCAAGGTCATTTCTATTCCAGAAACTTCACTGATGGTTTGATGTGGAGGCTGCCACAAGGAAGGTGGAGGATTTAACAGAGACCTGGTGGTTCCCACGATGAAACCCTGCCCTGGGGAGCAAGGACTCCTGGGTTCAGCCTTTGGCCTTGACGTCCTGCCCATCTTCTGGCACAGGCGTAGCTCTCTCATGGAGGCAGGGGTCGGAACCCATACCCACCCAGTCCCCCAGTCAGGGCTCAGCAGGGCCTGTTATTTGTTTACAGAGCCTGAAACCCTTCTCTCTCAGGCATCTACCCCAGCTAGCCCTGGGCCTGATTTCTGCCCAGAGGGCAATAAGGGGGAGGAATAAAATGCCAGATTGTGTTTGATCTGATTCTCCTAGTAACCCAGAATAGAGTGCAGATAAGATTTACAAGACTTTCCAGTTTTAATGATTTAACTTGTGATTTGATCACCTCCAGGCATTTGCAACTGTCCTGCCTGCCCAGATGACCTTTCTCCTTCTCACTCCCACCTGCCTTTATCTGCCCAACTCCTGCTTGTCCTTCAAGTCTTCCAAGTTTAGAGACCATCTTCCTTGACCCTCCCAGGTACCACAATCCCTGTGCATTCACCTCCAGGCAGCCCCCCCGCCCACACCCCTGCCAAGGATTGCAATGGCCTCTCTCCTCTACATCAGCTCCTCCCAGGCCTAACTTTTCCTGACTTAATCCAGGGAAAGCTTCTGCGGTGCCTGGTACCGCATGTTTTCACTGAATAAATAAACAGACCACGTATAATTCAGAGGGGGCGGGTAGGGCGCACTATGTGCATATCCACATAGACTTTTTCTCCATATAAAATAATGATAATTCTTACCAAAAGGAAGGGACAGATCCTTAAGTGATTATTCCCATGTGGTCCATAAGGAGCACCCTGCAGGGCCTCCCTGGTGGCGCAATTGGTTGAGTCTCAACCTATGAAGCTATCTGCAGCCACTGCAGTAGGAGTTTGATCCCCGGCCGGGGAGCTTCCCACATGGCGCAGCAGACCTCTCCTGTCTCGCCCGCTGCTCCCCTCAGCAGTGTACTTCAGTAGATCTGCCTGTTCTGCTCCCCACTCTGTCTCTGGTGAATCCTCTCACCACCCCACACCTCTGGCCTACACCCCAGTTCTTATATGCATCAATAAATAAATCTCAAAAAAACAAAAAGGAACACCCTGCAGCTGTGAAGTGTACCTCCCTACATGGTTCTGGGTAACAGTTCTTGAAGTTAGAGAACATTCTGGAGTTAAGAGTTGCTGATTAAGTGAGCCCGACTCAGTGAGCTGCTACTTTGAATCTACATCTTCCAACACCCTAAAACAGCAAGCTGGAGAGGCTCAGTGGAGAGCTGGCAGGGCTCTGCACCCAGCCTGGGAGCGTGAGCCTGACTCCCAGCTGCGGCCTTGGGCATCAACCTTTGGTCTACTCTGGGGGCTGGCTGGAGACTCAGCCCAGAGAACTCTCCAGAAGCCACCCTCCTCTGGCATGAAGGGGTGGAGTCTTGGAAGACCCTGGGCTGGACTGGAAGTTGCTATGCCACCTCTTCTGCTAACTCAGCTCCTACAGGCCCCAGATGCTCCACACATCTGAAAATGCAGACGTTTCTCGCCCCTCTCCTTTCCCACTCCCTCTGTGCCCTCCCCTCTCAGGCCAAGTGAGCCTCCTTTCTAAAAGGTACATGAACAGGGGGAATAGTTCTCCCACGTCTATGGAGAACTAACTCTGCCACCAACCTAGGCAACCCTCCCCCTAGTAAAATCACCTTGCTTTCAGATCTCTAGGCAGAGACTGCCTTTCTGCATTTGCCAAGGCAACTGGACTCAGAGAGCTTCCCACTCTCGGATAAGGGGAACCTAAAACCTCTCTATGACCTGAAGAATTTGGCAGAGATACCCACCTCCTAGCACTCCTGGGAGGAAAGCAAACAGAGGACGTTTTTTTACCCCCTTTTATCATATCCTGTACTATAAAAAATGAAAGGAATGCAAACATTGAGGAGAGATGTACTTAAGCAGCGGGTAATAAAAAGATTTAGCAAGAATGGCCTGGAAGATAAGCCCTACCACACTCCTCCTTCCTCTGAGTCATCTCTTCTCAGGGACCCTGAACCACCTGGTATCCTTCACCCAAATGCCAGCCTCTTCCACTTCTTGCTCCCAAATCATCCTACCTCCTTATTCTAAGCTAACAGATGCATTATTAACATGATCCCCACTTTTTTCCCCAACTACCCTATTCATTTCTCCTCACCTGCTGCAAATTCCAGGTGACTTTTTTTTTTTTACTTCAGTTTCTTTTTCTGTACAAATAGAGAAGAAACCAAGAGAGGACCCCTACACACACCTGTCCCCCCAATTTTAACTTATGGTCATTGACCTCAATTTTCTTTCTGGTATTTGACTTTGAACAGACATGACTTCTATATTACGAGGAGATGGTACAGATAATGATTAAAACTGGGTTTAGGGCTCGGGTGATCCTGGGTTTGAACTGTGGCTCAGTCACTTTCTCCATGCCTCAGTTTCCTCCTTTGACAATGGGTGTGTTGCTAGTACTTAACCTAGTAGGTTGCTGCGAGAATAAGAACAAGCTCATCACATCTATAGTTCAGCATCTGGCCTGCAGTTGGCGTTCCAGAAACACCACTGAGTTTATAGTGGGAGGAAGAGAGAGGCTACAATTTTCTACTCTGCCTTTTCTCCTCTTAAATCATATAATAAGCATTTTCCAAGTTATCTTTTCCTCCTAACGCCTTTGCTTTTCTGAACTGGAGGCCCCAGACAGAGGATGAGACGCAGGTTCCATTCAGCATTTGGGGTCCCAGTGTCTGGGGGCACAACCAGCACTCAGTAAAACTGACTTAAAAAAAGACATTTTAAAGGGTTGCGTAATATTCCAAATGAGCTGCCGGAGGCTGGGGGGCCAGCTTTGGGAGTAGCCCTCTTTTTCACTTTCGTAAACAGCTTGGCCATCAACACCTGGGGGGTGTGGGGATGGAGTGGAGAGAGGTTGTTAAATTCCATAAAGTCTTTCTGAGTCAAGTCTGAGTATTGCTTTTTCTACTTTCTAAACATGCTGCCAGATTGCCATCAGGAGAACTGCACCAAATTTACACTTTACACAGTGTTGGCAGCAGTTTTGACGAGCATGACTTTTCGTGCTAATTTACAGTTTTTCTCTTGGATCTGAAATTCTGCACCCAGCTGGCTCCCCTGTGAGACATGAGGCATATAAAAAGATGTCTGAGCGATGGCTGTCAAGAGAGGGGAGTGTCGGATTCCTGGGCCGTGTTTCAGTCAGCTGGGCTGGGCTGGGCAAAACTGGAAGCACTGAAGTAGCCCTTCAGCCCCCAAAACCTTCCCAGGTGGGTTCTGGAACATTCCATTCTCTGGAAATGTCTAGCCGGCTGATCATTCGTGCAACTGAAGTTACCCTTGCTCTGACACTTTCTGGCTTCTTGAATAAGTCAATCAGTTCCTGAAAAGAGCATCCTTCAAGAGACCCTGGCATTAAAATAAGTTTTCTTTTCCTGGGGGGACACAGAGGTGGTTCCGGCAGAGGTGGTGCTTGCCAAGGCAGCAGCCAGGTAAGGGAAGCCATGCGCTCCAGGAGCCACAGCTGTGGTGCCTGATCACCCTGCCAGCCTCCAGGGCCACCAAGCTGCCCTCCCACAGTAACATGGCTCAGGCGTGCGGCGGCGGCCCGTGGGCCTCTCCCCCCAGCTTGGTCCTCCTCCTCTGGGGGTGGCCTGTGTTTGCAAACAGCCAGAGGAAGTTTTGACGCTGCTGCTGATTAACCAGACTCCCACAGCTCTGACTTCTTAGTCATCAGGACAAGTCTCAACCTTCCGCCCGCCCTGCCGACAGAACCAGCTTTCGGTGGCGGGGGGAGGCAGGCAGGGAAAAAGTCACGGAGCTTGGTAGTTTCAGAGGCTTCCATCTGTCATTTTCAGGGGGGACAGAGTGGACCTCCAGCCACCCCAAACAACTAGAATATGCAGGGCCAGGAATGCCAAGGTGGGAATTTCATCAACTATGATTACGCTGCCTCGGTTGAGGACATTGTGTGCTAAGCACAGGCGCCATACAAGATTGCCTTCGATTTCGTCCGTGCAGGAGGTGTCATTCCCATTCTACAGATAGAAGAACTGAGCCACTGTAAGAATGGCCAGGAGGAGGCCCCTGCATGAACGGGGGCAGTGACGTTTCCCACTACTGTGTGACCTGGGGCCGATTTTCTCCTCTCTGGGTAAAGGAGGAGGGCCGACTGGTGACCATCCCAGGCCCCAAGCCTCAAGGGAGTGGGTGGGCAGGTTGGAAGGGATGACTGTGATTCTGCTTGCTGCAGGTCTAGTACAAGAGAGGGGCCCCAGCGCAGGACCTGGGGTTCAGGCTTCACCATTTACAGTAGCTTCATGAATGAAAGAAACTCCCAGGGGCTGGGCGGTGGGGGGAGCTGGGGGAGGGACTGTTAATATTTCTTTTGGGTGGATGAAATGTTCTAAAATTAGATTATGGTGATGGTTGCACAATTCTGTAAATATGCTGAAAACCATTGAGTTGTACACTTTAAATGGGTGAATTTTATGGCATGCTAATTATATCTCAATAAGGCTGTCTAAAAGAGAAAGGAAGGAGGGAGGGAAGGGAGAAGAAAATAAGAAGGAAAGGAAGGAAAGGAAAGGAGAGAGAGAAAGGCTGTAGAGGGAAGGAGTGGGGGGCAGCGGAAGGAGGGCCCTGCACAGAGGTGGGCCAGGGTCGCCTTTAGAATTTACCTCCTGGGCACTGGGAAAGGTGTATGTGAAGGCACCATGGGGCCGGTGGGACTCCAGATTCAACCAGAGTGCAGAAGCCCCTGGCCTCAGGTGCCTGCTTTACTTGAGGCTGAAGGAGACAAGAATCGAAGAGCAGGTGTGCCTAGAGGAACAGGGGTGAGGGTGGGAGGAGGCCAGGAAAATGGGTGGAGGCCAAAGCAGGGGGTGTGTCATAGAGGAGACTTGAGAGTCAAAGTGAGGTGTTGCCCAGATGGAGTGGGCCTAGGAAAAAAAGAGCCAGGTCCAGAAGCCTCCAGAAGCTCTCACTGTTGCTCAGAAACGTGATTGCAATCTCCAAAGCGTGCATGTAAAATTCCTGCTGCTTCTGAGCAGTCCCTGCAAACCGGTGGAGCCTGGTTCTGCTTGGCAGCAGCGGGGGACACAGACGGATGCAACTGTCCCAGAGGAAACGTCAGCTCAGACTTGACCCTGAGCCAGATGCACAGGTGCAGGGGACACAAATGGATGGCAACATCGGCCAATGAGAGGCAGAAGCGCCTGCCACTCCTGCTGCTTGGGCAACTTACTGTTGGAAGAGGAGACTCCCAGAGGGTCTTGGAGGCATGTAAATCTGCAAAGGCAGACACCCCAGCCAAACCACCACTGTCCACACAGGCACGTCCCTTCACGCCCGCCTTCTGGGGCAAATGGCAGGTGACGACCCAGCCATAAAGGAACAAAGGAAAGTACATCTTGCAGACTAAAGCTGCTTTCTGAGAATCTCAGCCCCGCAGTCAAACCTGCATGCTGCCAAGTGCCTACTTGCCAATAATTAGGATTTTCTTGACTCTGAAGCAAGCTTCCAGCCTGGCAGTCTGCTCATGACTAGTACCTCCCAGCAGGTGGGCGCTGCACACCAAGGTGGGTCTGCTGCCCCCACAGCCCCTGCAGGGCACTTCTCCAGAGGGAAGAGACCCAGGGACTCAGGACACCTAAGCTGGCTGGAAGGTCACAGCCGCAAGACAACCATATACTCTCCTTGCATAAAAACCACACCATGTCTCCCTCAGCAAAGACTGCGGGAATATACCTTAGCAGTGCTTTCTCTTCCTGCCCTGGGGTGCACGTGGGGCTATTTGCCCTGCGCTGTAGATTCGACCCCAGGCAGGCTAGCTCCAGAGTCTGGGTCTCCAACCACTGCACCACACTGCTTCTCCAGGCCAATAGTCACTGGGATCCTCACCACCGTGTGTCACTCCTCAGCACACACTCAAGGCTCTTCGTCATCTGCCTGCAGCTGACCTGCCCAGCCTTCTCTCCCACTGATTCTGCCAAGGTAGCTTTTCCTGATGGTGGAGTTCACCTTGCCTTTGCATATGGAGTCCTTTCCACAATGATAATCCATCACCTCCTGAGGCCCAGTGGACTATCACCTCCTCCACGGTGTCTTCCTGACACTGTCCAGCCAGAGCTACCCCAGAACCCTCACTTAACACTTTAGATTGGAGTTTGGGGGAGACTTGTCAGTCTCCTCCATTACACTGGAATTCCCTGATTCAGGATCCTGTGCTGTGTGACCTTGGGGAAGGCATTAACTTCTCTGATCCTCAATGATCTCATCAACAGCAACCATAATCATAGTTATGATTACTACTGGAAATATTTATTGGGCATTTACTAAGTGCCAGGCATTCTGTGTGCTTTATGTAAATGATCTTATTTACAGCACCCTAAGAGGCAAGTATTAGTATTACTCCATGGGACAGATGAAGAAATTATTGCTATTATCGGGGTAATCACCATTATCCTTACTGCTATTCTATCTTCTGCCACAAAGCCAAAGAAAAGCCCCAGATACTCAAATCCTGTTTGTTAAACTCAGTGTGGATGAAAATGGGAGGGGACTTGGATAGGAAAAGAGTCCGAAACAGAGATCTGCACATGCTCCGGAAAGCTCAGGCCTCACCCTGTCATGGCTGGGACGATACCATCTTTGGGGCCTGATGCTGGCAGAGTGAAGGCTGGGGGCTTGGGGGTGGCCTGATTTCCCTTTCCCATCAGTCCTGTCTTTATCCTAAGACACAGACCCAAACCAGCAATGCTCATAGTCCTGGAGATCAGGCCTCTGGGTAGTGACTGAGGCCCTGGGCGTCCCGGGAGGCTGGCCGGGGCAGGATCTGTGCACTTGTATAACAGAATAGCTTCAGGGCTGGTTTTGCCAGCTCAGGGGCACAGCACAGCACGCCCCATGTGCCCAAGCTCAGTCACTCCAGTGTTCTATGGTGCCCCTCCAAAATTTTCTCAGAAGCCCCAGGGGCTGCTTGCAAGCTTCTTTGCCCATCACCCCCACTGGCTGAGCTGTGGCCACACCAGCAACTGACCTGATGATTCAACTGCAATGCTCTGGACACCCAATGCTGACACCTGAACCCCCTCTCCAGGGAGGCTGGGGTGCCCCCAAGTGGGTGGTATGCCTGATGTTGGAAACTAGGCTCCAAAAGTAAACATGAGGGGCCTGCCTGGTGGTGCAGGGGTTCAGTCTCAGCCTATGAAGATATCAGCAGCCACTGCGGCACGAGTTTGATCCCCAGTCAGGGAGCTGAGGCGCAGCAGACCTCTTCTGTCTCGCCCGCTGCTCCCCTCAGCAGTGGATTTCAGTAGATCTGCCTGTTCTGCTTCTCATTCTGTCTCTGGTGAATCCTCTTACCCCCCACACCTCTGGCCTACACCCCAGTCCTTGTATGCATAAATAAGTAAATCTTCAAAAATGAACATGAGGACTGAGCTCCTGAGAAACGGCCCCCATGGGGCAGAGAAGCGGGAGATGCCTGCTGTCCCCACTATGGCCAGCCCGGCTTGTCCCACAGAGACGTTGCCCGGACTCATGGTGACACAGAGTTCTTCTGATGTACCTCAAGTACCCCCGTGTCCCCTTTCCTTGCCACTTCCCCTTCTGGGCACGCAGGCAGCAGTGGGCACCTGGATTAAGTCTGTGCCCTGCTGAGCTCTGCTGGGGAGCCCCAGCCTCCACTCCTGTGATGGACTCAGCTTGGCACCCCCTGCCAAGCAGACGGGTTTTTCTCCTTGACTTCTGCTTGGAGTCCTGTCCTTTTCTCCCCCAGGGCTGCTCTGCCCCGATACAAATTAGTGGACACACAGAGAAGAGGATGTCGTCAAATCCTCTTCCAGCCATTCGCCCTGCTAATCATAGTCTTAACAGATGTGCTCGCGTCACTGGGCAGGGGGAAGGGGATGCCCTCTGCTTCTGCCATCTCCTTGAGACATCCCCGTTCATAGGCGAGAAGCCCAGGCCCTAACATAGGGGCCAGCCCGATGAAAGTGCTAGAACTAGGAATACCGAGGCCACTTCTCTCCACGACCCACTCTCCACTGAAATGTAACCATGACACCACTTGCCCTGAACCCAGAAACCATGACAGGGCCGAGGAAGGTGGGATGTGGGGTCACATATTGTCCTCAAGCGTCTGGGAAATCCCCAAGGATTGTGTCTCCACCCCTCCCACCCCCCAAGGCCTCTAAAACCCTCAGGGATCTCTGAACAGAAACTGGGCGGAAGTCTGAGTTGTGTCCCCCACAGGGAAACGCTTGGCTCAGAACTGCCAGAGCAGTCACAGCTGACGTTTCTCATCTACCGCGTTACAAAACCATCACAGGCTGCGGGGTGACAGCCGCTGGCCTGAGACTCAGAGGAATGTTGTTGCCAGACAGGTTTATGAGGCATCTGCCGAGATGGGCTGCAGAAACCAGGCCTGGGCTCTTGCCACACCAGGCAGCACCCAGGAGGCCACGGCACAGCCACCACCCTTTCCCACACTAGACCCACCCCAAACCTCAACACTAGGCTCAAGAGTCACAGGAGCCAGCTACCCCCATCCAGGCAAGGGTTTGTGGAGACCGTGGCGGGCAGCCACCCACCCCCTCCCTAGGCCAAGACTCTAGGCCAAGGTGGCTTCAGGGCTCTCCCCAAGCACGTCCACAGGGGTCACAACCTAACGCGAACCATTAATAGAGATAATTATAAGAACGACAACTAATAATAATGGCTGACCTTTATGCAGTGCCCTCTACAGCACCGCATCCTTTTTCTGGATTGAGGCATGCACACGTTTTCTGTGGCTGCTGAAGGAAATCAGCACAATCTGGACGGTTAGATGATAAGAACTTATTTCCTCCCGGTTCTGGAGGCCGCAGACCCAAATTCAAATTGTGGAGAGCCACACTCCCTCTGCAAGCACCAGGGAAGACCCCTGCCTTGCCACTTTCAGCTTTTCATGGTTGGTTGGTAGATGGGTCACCCCAACCTCTGTCTCCATCTCCATGTGTTCCCCCATCCCCGTCTCTGTACCCTTGTTTTCTTAAGGGCATCGGTCCATATAGGATTAGGGCTCTTTCTAATCTAGGGTGACCTCATCTTTTTTTTTTTTAAAGATTTATTTATTTATGCATACAAGCTGGGGTGCAGGCCAGAGGTGTGGAGTGGTGAGGGGGTTCACCAGAGACAGAGTGGGGAGCAGAACAGGAGGATCGACCGAAACACACTGCTGAGGGGAGCAGCGGGCGAGGCAGAAAAGGTCTGCTGCGCCATGTGGGAATCTCCCAGGGCGGGTATCGAACTCACGCTGCAGCTGCAGGCAGCTCCACTTAACCTGTTGCGCCACCAGAGAGGCCCCCAGGGTGACCTCATCTTAACTTGATGACATCTGCAAAGAGCCCTTTGCTAAATAAAGTCACATTCATGGTTCCAAAAGCACTGAATCTGTGGGAGCTGTTGTTCCATCCAGTCTGTCACGTGTCATTCTCACAACAGCCCCGAGACTGCTCTTATCATCACTATGCAGATAATGGAGGCTCAGGGAGGTTAAGCAGTTTGCCTGAGTTCACACAGTTGGGATGGACCCCAGTTTCTGATCCTAGTGCCCCGACATCACCCTCATTACCCTCTCCTCACAGAGCTCCCCAGCAGGTCACAAAGCTTCTCCTGACCATCATAATCTTTCCTTCTCTGTGCCACAGCCGAGGGGAACAGAGTCCTTGCTAACTAACCTGGCCCAGGTCACACAGGTAAGGAGTGACAGGTCTTGTGACGCCAGTTCCAGCACACTCCACTATGGGGGTCTAATGGGAACACCCCGAGACTTGCCACTCCGGTCGAGCTGTGATCCATGACCATGCCACCCTTATTGATAACACCCACTTGAGCAACACCTGCCAAGCTCATAAAAGGTGCTGTAAATCTGGGGCTTAAACTCACCTCCTCAGGTTTCAGCCCCTTGTCGCCTGCTCTCTGCCAGCAGCAAGGCCAGCTGTTGGAGCTGTTCCCAAGTGGAGAAAAACCAGGTGAAGAACCCATGAGGCCCTCACAGCAGAACAGGGGAGTCAGTGGGCAGGAAGGAGGATCCCCCCTCCAGCAGCTCCTGGCCGAGTCGGGGCAAGACATAGAAACTGCCGCGGTGAGCCCCATGCCAGGGCAGCCCCAGGCACAGCGCAGCATTTTCTGTTAATCCTCGCATGGAGAAGGGGCTATTGGTACCCCCAAATTCCATGGAGAAAACTGAGCCTCAGGAGGTCACTCTGCTGGTGAGTGGCCAAACCAGGACTTGGACCCAGGTCAGCCTAAGTCCAGAACCCAGTCTCAGTGGCAAGGGCATTCATTCGGGGGGACCTGAGGCTGCAAGGGCAGACCCTTTGGGGGGAGCACCTTAGAGCATACAAGGGGTGTGTTGGGCCAGGAGGGGGTTTGAGAGAGGGGGAACAATACTGGGAGACACAGGCCTGCCACTGCTCTCTGGAGCCATGCAGGGTGAGGGGGCGGCCAGGTGGCATGCGCAGGGGGTGTGAGCCTGGAGGCCTTCCTCTTGATTCATCACAACAGCCAGAAGCTGTAAAGGAGCGCATGTCACCCTCTGACCTTTAAAGCCCCAATGTGGAGCTCACGCCAGAATCCAAACTCTACCATGACTGGTGATGGCCTGCAGGCCTGGCACTGGTGACTCCTCAGCTCAGCTCAGCTGAGTTCAACTTCAGCCACACAGGCTTCCTTCTTGCTCCCTAAATATGCCACCAGGGCAGAAATGGACAGAAGGAGACTGTTTTCTCAAAAGCAGTGCAATGGGTAAGGAGATATATGCGGGACTGGGCAGAGCTAGGGATGGGGACAGGGTAAAGGAGATAGAGGCTGTCTGGTACTATTGCACCTCATTTCAGGAGGCCTTCCTGGAGAAGGGTGACCAGGTCCTATGAGAGGATTTTCCACCTCAGGCTACAGCTCTGGGAAGCCAGGTGACCAGTCCTCACTGTTTCAGTACAGCCACACACAGCTCAGATGAGGGAGGTTTCCTTAGTCCATAGCCTGTTCCAGCCAGTAACAGGGATGAATCAGAATACAGAAATTTTTAGACTCAGAGATGAACTTTCACCCCTAATCCTCTGCATACATTTCCTTACAGTATCTCCAAGGCTTTGAAAGCTAATTGCCCCTGGTTTCATGTAAGCCTGGGGAAAGAACAAGGGTCAGCATCTTATCTCTAGAGGTGCACTGGGCTGGGGGTGTGGGGATGGTGGCTGGGAACCTTGACCACAACTGCTGACCTCAGAGTGGCAGAAGTTAAAAGAAACAACTCTTGCAAATAAGACACCAAGAATGGCCCAGTGGTTAGCACCTGGTCTGGATCCGGGCCCAGTTCCCAGTCCCTCACTGACCTCAGGCAAGCCCTTAACCTCCCTGAGCAAAACAAAAATAATCACATCACATTGTGGGTTGTCAAAGAGATGAATGAGAAAGTGTGAAGAGCCTAGCCTGGCACACAGTAGGTGCTCAACCATGGCCACCTATATCAGCACACAGTAGGTGCTCAACCATGACAATCTGTCTTTTATGTGTCAGGCACTGCTGAGAGTCTTTCATTCTCCAAAATAACTGCCCTGACATCTTCCTAAATGTCAAGGTCACGTGACAAACCTAACTCTGCAACTGTTCCAGGTGGCAGGAGACTAAGGTGACATGACCACTGAATGGAACACCTGAGCCATATTATAAAGGGCATTATCAGGGCACATTAGGGACAACTGTTAAAATCCCAGTGGTGCCTGCAGATTAGTTAGCTGTATAGTTTCAACACTAAAGTGCTAATTATGATGATCGTTCAGTGATTATAAAGAGAACCTCTGGATTTTAGGAAATATACACTGTGGGCTTGAGAGCAAAGGGCATTGTGTCTGCAACTCTTCAAGTTCAGAGAGAGAGGAAAGGATAAGGCAAATGTCAGAGGTTTCCACTTGGGGATCTAGGTGGAGGGCTTCTGGGAATTCTTGTAATTTTTCAGTGCCTATGAAAGAAAATGGAAATGTATGCTCCCTGCCCCTGAGGGAGGCACAGTGGTGGGTCCTTTTCCCAGGGGAGAACATGTTCCTCTGCTGGCAGACTTCCAGGGAAGGTGACCAGAGGCCCAGACTTGCCTGGGAACTGTCCTAGTTTTTATCTCACATCTTAGGAAATCCCTTGGTCCTGTGCAAACTGGATGTGGATGAGTATTGTGGGTACACAATGAGCCACTATAGAAGCAGTGAGCCTGCTCGCCACAGGGTAGGGGTGGAGGTGCCGGAGGCTGGGAGTCAGTGAGAGAGCAGAGTGCCCACAGGGCATCTCATCCCACCCAGTAGGAGCTGGGCCAGCAACTTCCTGGAAAGGAGAGAGGG
>PVIJ01009463.1:0-66721 GCA_004024925.1 Scalopus aquaticus
AAATCTTTAAAAAAAAAAAAAAAGAAAAAAAAAAGAAAGAAAAGAGTCTGTGAACTCTTGAACTTGTAAGCAAAATCTGTGTGCAGATGCATTTTTCTGAGGAGGGCCATAGTTTTTATCAGATTCTCAAATGGTCAATGGCTAGAAGAAAGGTTAGGAATCACTCGTCTGCTCCACAGGTGAGATAAGGGTGAGCAGTTGTGAAAAGAATGATCTTAACTTTTAGTTTAGTGCCTTCTATCTGCCAGGCATGCTAACCCTAGTAAAAGCCTACTGACTACTTTAAGTAACATTCCAGGATTATGAATTACTACGTTTTCTAAATGAGTTGTTTACTTAATGGTGAAACACTACTCTGTTCAGTGGTCAAGCATTATCATGACCATGCTCATAAAGTGACTTAGAAAAATGACCCCATACGGCCTCTCTGGTGGTGCAAGGGGTGAAGTCTCAGCCTATGAAGCTATCAGCAGCCACTAAAGCATGAGTTCAATTATTGGTAAGGGAGATTCCCACATGGTGCAGCAGACCTCTCCTGTCTCACTTCCTGCTCCCCTCAGCATGTATTTCAGTTGATCTGCCTGTTCTGCTTCCCACTCTGTCTCTGGTGAATCCTCTCACCCCCACCTCCGGCCTATACTCCCCCCACCAGCACCTCTGGCCTACACCCCAGCTGTTGTATGCATAAATAAATAAAATCTTTAAAAAAGCAAAATAGAAAAATGACCCCATAGTATATAATTCGAACTACTCCCCTGGCAGCAGTTTTTAAAAAGTATCTTGTCGTTTTGGTTGACTATCCAAAGCTACCTTTGCCTATTAGTCAAGCTATCTGACCTACTAACCTATCTCATTAAATTCAAAATGGAAAGGCTTTTTTGAACACTTTCTAGGCCCAGGCTTCTTTACCGTTACATATGCCATAGTGAAATACAAGAGGCACTTGAGTACATTTTAATCCTCACAACTCTTCGAGATAAATCTAATCTGTCAAATTTAAGACACCATTGATTATAAGATGCATCATTATTTATATACCTTTCAGGGAAAAAAAAAATTTCCAATTATGTGGAACATACCAAAGGTAGGATACAGCCTGAACTCAGATATATTAAACTGGGACAAAATATGCATCTCAGAATCAATGAAATACAGTTTTTTTTAATCTCCATTTTACAGGTGAGGAAACTGAAATGAGAAAAGTTAAATAACTTGGCCAAAGTCCCACAGCT
Organism: Scalopus aquaticus; assembly: GCA_004024925.1. Taxonomy (NCBI): domain Eukaryota; kingdom Metazoa; phylum Chordata; class Mammalia; order Eulipotyphla; family Talpidae; genus Scalopus; species Scalopus aquaticus. Next base: position 1,233 of record PVIJ01009463.1, read on the forward strand.
AATAAGTGGTGGTGCTGGGCTGATTGTAAAAGCTACACTTTTCACTGGACTTCTCCATGAGACTGCAGATGACACAGAGCTGGCTAGAACCTGATGTACAAGTCATCGTGTTAACAAATGTCTCATATTAATAGATAACAGTCTCCTCAAGTTTTGGATGTCACAGACTTTATTGTGGGGATTTTAAGACATTAGCTGAGCTAAAAATTAGAGAATTACATGATCCCATGCTATATTTATTTACAGAAGACATTCAAAAACAAAAACTACACAAATACTGAATAGGGTGTATCAGCCCTGAAGGCCAATATGGTATACTAGGCTGAGATTACCTTCACAATTAAACAGATTGCCTGTTTAAGTTTAATTGAAGTAACACTGGTTTATAACATTGTTTGTGCTTTAGAGGCATAGGATCACCCACTTTAGGCATAACACTATTTTTAAATTAATATTAGTTTGTGATATAATCCCTTTGCTTCTGTTTTGTTTTAAAGTGGATATTTATAACATACTCTCACAAAGGATACTGAAGCACAAAAAGTTTGAAATGCACACCTTAGTTTTTTCCAATTTATTGTCTTTTATATATATATTATATTCTCATATCAACTCTTATTATACAAAAAGTCTAATACACAGAACAGCATTTGATAAAAATAACAAAACTCAGGATTTTGCTGCTACTTCAAGAATTTATTCAAGAACTAATTAAAGACTGTATTAAATAACTGCATAACTCACCATTTTTGATATATATGGGTAACAGTACTCACCATCAGCATAAATTCCTTTGGAATTCTCAGGACAAGATCTGGACAGGTGCCCCATTTCCCCACAAACAAAACATTTTGCAAAAGGAAATTCACCTATAAGATCAACAGTTTCTGTTAAGTTAGTTACATATATTACAAGTCAGGTAATTAATATTATTTTAAAGTACTCTGGATAAAAACATATTTGTTTTTACATAAATTAAAATATAATCACATATGCTTTCAAAATATTAAGCAGCATACACATAAACAAACTCTGTCAACAACAACAAAAAAACCCAGTTGCCCCTCACTGACCACTTTTCCCACTAATCAAACCAAAAACTGATAGGAAAACAACATACCAAGAGCGGGGTCTACTTTAGCCTTGCACTTGGTTATTTCATGCTCTGTGGATCCACAGCGATAACATATTCCAGTGCCCATCTCTTGATTCTCAAGGGCAGCTGGGCAATCTGCAATCCCATGGCCAGGTTTTCTACAATGGAAACACAACTGGGAAAACAAAATATGAGTTTCCACAATGCAAGAGCACACAAACTTTATTAATTGTTATTATCATTTAAAACATTTCTCATTTTAAAGGTTCTAGTTCTTCTTTTGAAATCTCAACATTTTATCTGTAGAAAAAAATGTTTCACACATTCCGAAACAATGAGAAATGTCATTTCCATCAAAGGGTCTCAGTGCCTTTAATCAGTCACAATCCATAACCGATCAGTCTCAGAAAAAAGTCATAAAATGGCTTTGTAGAAATTAACTGTTTAAAAGAAGTAAGCAAATATGGGGTAATCATTTCATTAATGGAGATGTCTACACTAGATTAAATGAGTTTTCTGCAGAACATAGACAAGTCATAAAAATTTGTCACTCAAAATTAGTATTAGTACTTTCAAAGTTCATGTAATTAAATGCATTTGGGTCATATGAGTTCATTTAAAGTATGATTTCAAGGATACATAACATAAACAAAAGGGTCCATACCAAAAAGTATTTTCTCATTCTTTCTTCCTTAATATTCAAAAATAGGGAGGTTCATTTTTAAAATATACACATAATACACTTTAGAGAAAAAATTTATTTTGAGATGATTTAGCTCCAATATAAAACTGAATAATGATTTGGTGCTTTCCATACTATCCAGGATTTTATTTTCTTTTACAATGAATTAGAATATCAGTATCATAATCAAAATGAGTAGACATTTAAACTATTTTCTTTAAAATGAAAGTGGTTTTATGTATTTCTTGGATGACATTTTAATTTTTTTTTCTTTTTTTAAAATAAGCACAGGTTTTTAAAAAAGCAAATTTAATGGGCAAGATAGAACATGTATTTGAATTATTTCTTTTTTTTTTCATATTTAGTAACGTGTTGAAAGAGAGTAAGTTCCTTTATCTCAGTAACTTCTACATTCAAAATAAGCCAATCCAAACAAAGAAAATGCATTTATTCTGTAACTGCAGGAAAAGCTACTGCTAAAAACTGGATCTCCACATAAGTAGTATTGGATTCTTGCTAACATGAAGGTGGTCTCCAGTAAACTGACAGTTGAGACTTAATCTTTATCAAACTTGAATAAGTCTTAAAGTTAATGTAGATGAGATTAAGGAGAGCAGACTGATACACTATCTTATTTTTTTAAAAGCAGCAAAAACTGGAAGTGAAGGTAGGTCACAAGTCATATATTATTTAAGGTATATGCTTTAATATAAAAAATTGTTTTTAAAAAAAAAAAGTCTTTTCCCCATAACTGCAAACATAAATCTTTCTCAAAAGGTCACAATATTAAACTTTTTCAAAAGAGTTTACAATTTACCATACTATGCCTGTGAAATTACCTTTAAGTTAAACTAACTTAAATTCTCTTTGCTAAGTTAACCTGAATTAAAAATATTTTAAATGATTATATAACTTAAAAGCTTTATCCTTATACAAACACGATTATCTTTTCTATCCAAATTTACCCATAAGAAATGCTTCATTATTATTATCTCTAAATGATTATCTTTAAATACAACACTGCATAGAACTAATTCTGTAAATACAAGCCACATTTTAGAAAGTTATAAAGTTTCAAGTCTTCATGTGGCACACAGAGCTCTAGGATTAGTAGTTCTAATTTTCAAAAAAAAGTGTAATAACTGGCAATAAATTCTGATTTTTCTGTTATATCCAGCTAGAAGACTTTGAAAAGAATTACACTATTTCATTCTTACTTTTGACAGCTCAAAATCTAAGGTTCAGCAGTACAGAAATAAACCTGTAGCACCTAGACATTCCTGTGCACAATATGGGGAGGCAGGGAGCGCTAGTTAGAGTCACGTGGAGTTTAAACTCTATTACTCTGCTGTTATTAATTGGTGTGATCCTTATTAGACCTCCTTTCTATGCCTGTTTTTCATGGAGAAAAACAAAAGAATATCCTTTCCAAGTAAAAAGATCCACACATATTAACCATCTTCCTTATTTTGATCTCTTTTTAAATCACTATTTGATAAAGGCTATTGGAAGGCAGGGTAAGAGCTTATGTTTTAAAGTCAGACACTCCATTTAAATTTAATCTCTGCTACTAGCTAAGTGGCTTTCACCAAGATACTTCACCATCTGCACTTCAGTGTTTTCTAACTATAATATGGGGGTAACACCACCAACTTTGTCATCTTACAATTAATCAGTAGAACAAGTGCCAAGCATAGAGGATGTGCTAAAGAAGTCCCAGTGTTAATACTAGCTTTCAAAAAGGTATTTCATAAATCTAGTACATAACAGTAATCACTCTGCTGAAGTAAAAGACACACATCTGTGAGTGTCTAATTTGTTTTTAGCCATTAAAGTAATGTTTTGGTAGAAATGATAATCTTACCATTGCATTTTTCTTTGCTGCTTGTCTTTTTAATCGTCTTCCTTCCCGACGACTGTCTTTCTTTAAAGCAACTGCTATTTCTTCCCTTACTTCCTCACTGTCTGCTGCTACCATCTCACCATTGTGAACCAGCTGTGAGTTCTCTCTTAGGTATTCCATGAATCCATTCACATCTTCATTTAAGTGCTCCTTTTTCTTTCTGTTCTTTTTGTGTTTTGCTTGGGGTGCATCATTTTTCAGGGCCAGCTTATTGGCTTCAAACTGTTTATTCTTTGGTGAACTTTGGCTTTTTTCCTCAGCGGACCCCTTCTTCATGTCCTCCCATGATGTTGCAGGTAAGGGTCTCTTGTTATTTGTGGTGGTAACTCGTGCCCACCTGGTCATGGTTTCATCAGAGGTACCTTATCAATCTTTAAGACAAATATGGCTGGTTAGTCATCATTAAGGAAAAAACATAAGCTATAAATTTGTGCTGTATCAAATATGACCATGTGCTAAAAGTATTAATTACTGAAACTTGTTTACTTATTTATAATTATATAATATGCTACACAGATACGTCTTTGTGTAAATTTACCCCTTCCCTGAGATGCTACTACACCAGTATAACAATATAAACGTGGGCATATAAATACTTGCTTAAATGTGAACCATTTATTTTGCAAAATTCAAATCACATAGCAATTCAGTGAACGAAGTTAACTCTTCCCAGTTTCTGCAGTTCTCCTGGTCGTTTAGTTTCCTATCTTTCAGTACCTGGGATACATTCTCCAATCTTCTCGCTCAGTCTACCAATGCAATGCAAACAATTTACAAAGCAAATTAGTACACAGAAATCTTGCGCTTTGAAGTGAAGCCAGTCATTACAATTCTTACCGGCAAACTGATAAGTAAAATACAAAACAATGTTACAGTGATACTCTTTCCTAACCAGAGTGTAAATTACTTTCATCCCAATGATCTCAAATCTTCAATTATTAGTATTAAGCCGCCCCTTTTAGGGCAGCATCGGGGCACCAGCCAGTGTTAAACTCTCAGCACCCGCATTCGGGAACGCCCCTTCAACACAAGCTGAGGGGCGGAGCCTATGAAACACTGGTCGCTCCAAATCCCACGACTGTCACACCCGGAGCTGCTCAAGATGTGTTATCCTTCCTCTGGGTAGGTAGGAGGGAAGGCGGACGCTCTGCGTATCAAGACGCCGGCAGCACGCCGCCTTGGACAAGCCTCCTAACCCCGCACTCCACCTCCGCTGGGGGGGCTCAGGGACCTCGCAGCCAGTCCTCCCCGACCTCCCAGGGAACGCACTTGCGAACCCTACGTCTCTGGGAGATCCGAGGACTCATGCCCTCAGCCGTCCGGGGCTTCTTACCACGCACGAATCCTACCGTACAGCAAACTCAGCCAGGCCTCTCGCGGTAGCACTGGCGCCTACGGCCGGAAGCGCGACGTCCCTGAAACGCGTCATTTCCGGCGAGCCGAGTCGTAGCTCTCAAGAGTCGGTTTTGTAGCAGGGTGTAGGTCTCTCGCAGAGTTGGTAAATGTGACTAAGTAAATGATTGTGGAGCGCTATTGCTTGAAACGGGTTTCTCTGGCCTCGGGACCCAATCCCTACTATTTTAAACTCACAGCTTAGAAAGGGAGATGAATGAGGTGGGAGACCCTGGAGCCGTTTCTCGAAAAAATGATCTTTGAATTCAAATAAAAATATGGTGAAATTGACTGAAGGAGGTTGTTAAGGGTTTTCCAGGTTCAGGTAAAGTTAATGTATTAGCACAGTGGGAGTTCATCACTGTCAGAAAAATCTAAAAAGTACTTTGGTGAAAAAAAGGGAACCTTCTGTTTTGTGGGATTGTAAGTTGGTACACATGATGGAGGAGAGATAACGCAAAATAAGATTAAAACGAAGGGAGTTTTGGTGAAACCTTTCTCAGAGTGAACCTAAGGACCCCGGCTCTACTCTCAAATCCATCTACTCAAATGACATCACACCCACCATGGAAAATAGTATGGAGAGTGCTCAAAAAGTTAAGGATAGATCTACCGTATGGTAGTTATTTATTCAAAGACAATGAACACACTAATTTGAAAATCCCTATGTTCTTTGTAAAGTTATTTATAATAGCCAACATATCAAAACAGGTATACCTAAGTGCCCATCCGTGGATGAATGGATAGAGAAGTAATGATAAACACACCAGAGAGACAAATACTACTCAGTCATAAAAAGAATGAAATTTTGCTATTTTTGACAGGTATGGAACTTAAGAATACTATATTAAGTGAAATAAGTCAAATGGAGAAAGACATATCGTAAGTATTCATTGGTGAAATAGAAGCAGAATGACAAAAGAAAACTCTTAGATACAGAGAAAAGATTGATGGTTACTAAAAAGAAAAGGAGGTTGGGCGAGGGTAAAAAGGATAAAGGGGGTGCCCTCCCTGGTGGCAACGGATTAAGCACAGAGCTGTTGTGCATGCAGCACAAGTTCCACCACCCGCTGGGGAGCTTCCCACCTGGTGCAGCAGGCCTCTCCTGCCTCACCTGCTGCTCCCCTCAGCAGTGTATTTCAGTAGCTCTGCCTATTCTCCTCCCCACTCTGTCTCTGGTGAACAACCTCACTGCCCCACACTTCTGACCTTTACCCCAGCTTGTATGCAAAAATAAATCTTTTTTTAAAAAGGATAAAGAGAGTCAAATTTATGGTGATGACAGCAACTAGGCATTTGGCTGTGAGCTCAAAGCATATATAGATATTGAATTATAATGTACATTCACATAATGTTATAAACCAATGTTACCTTTAAAAGTTATTTGGTGCCCTGTTGGGTAGTGGGCAGTGCCTCATGGTACTCCTGCTTGATGCTAGTCAGCATTCAATGAAATACTATATTTGTAGTCAAAGAAACTATCTTTTTAAGAGGAAAAGCCCAGTCTATTAAACAACTCATCTCAACAAAGCCTCCCAAACAACTGTTTCTAGTGGAAAAGATGGCACTCTCACATCCACAGTTCACTAGGACCACTACTTCCATTCCCATCATTGTGCTGATTCATTTTACCTCTTAAATATCTGTCCACTTATCTGCTACCTCCCTTGTCCCAGATTACTAGCAACTAGTTTGAGCTTCTGTTCTTGCTCCACTTCCTCAAATGTTTTCTATGCCTTCACAAAGTGAATTTTGAAGATGTAAATCAGATCGTTGCACACCTGATTTATACGCTTTCATAGTTTCCCTTTGTTCTTATGCTGAAGTTCAAACTCCTCAATGTGGTATTAAGTCCCTTCCTACTTCACTAGCTTCACCTGTAAAATTTCACCCTCTTCTTGGAGCTGCATGTATAAGAGGCTTCCTTCAGTTTCTCAAATGCCACATGTACCTCCAGACCTTTACATGTACTGTTCTCTTCATCTGTGATTCATTCTTTTCATTTCTTCTCACCCTTCAAGGCTTTCAACAGTTTATTCTCAAGTAAACCTTCCAAAGTCCCTTTCCCTAAACTAAACCAATCCCCTGTTGTAATCTTGTGGCATTATATATTTCCTGATAGCACTTTTAAAATCTGTAATTGCAAAATAAGTTGAGTGTTCTTTATTATATCTCCATTGTCTGATACAGTTAATGCTCCACACGTTTTTGTTAACTAAATGAAGAATAAATACATCACAATGCTTGTTAAAGCAAACTAAAACGTGCCCCAGTATTCTTTAAGAGGAAAGATTACCATCAATGTTGTAAGAATGCAGGCTCATTTTATGGTATGTTGCTTTATTATGCTTCATAGATACTATGTTTTTCTACAAAATGAACGTTTGTGGAAGCCCTTAATGAACAAGTCTGTCAGAACCATTTTCCCAAAAACATGTGCTCACTTACTGTGTCTGTCACATTTTCATAATTCTCACAATATTTCAAACTTATTACACTATTGATATATTTACACTCATAGCATAGTGTAAACATAGCTTTTATATGCACTAAGAAACAGAAAAATTTATATAACTTGCATTATTGTGATATTTGCTTTATTGCAATGGTTTGGAACCAGACCCACAATATGACTGTATTGGGATTTGGTGTGATTAATCTGACAAATATCTTAGGTCTTATATGGGGAAGGTTTTACATTAAAAAAGATATATCCTCCAATCCTTAAAGAAAGGGAATTTCTTTAAAAATGTATGATGGTGTTCCTCTTATCATAATGTTCTCAACCAGCTGACTTTAGGTTCTAAGCACCAATGTAGTGACATTTCATAAAGAGGCTTTCTTTCATAGAAGTGAGACGCTTGCACATAATGTGTACCACTAGAGGGCACTAGAGAAAGGCATTCAACTAAAACTTGTTCTTCAGCTATTAAAAAAGCTGTTCAATCTTGGAAGTGAAGGGCAAGTTCTCAATTTGATTTTCTGGAAGTGCATCAAATAAAGATTAGTAACTGAGTTCTAGAACTTGAGGTTATATAAATCCTTTGGAATTTTGAAGAAAATATTATTATTACTAATAATAGTTAACTTTCCTTGAATATGCAGTGAATACATTCATTACCAAATGAATATACCCAATATGCTGAGAGTTAGGTGCTATTGTTTTATCCATTTTACAATGAAGAAATAAGTTCAGGAAACTGAAGTAATTTATCCACCAAGAAGTAAATCAGGATTTGAACTAAGAGCCGAGAACAAAGAGGTGCTTGGCCGACCTGGCTAAGGTGATAGTAGGTGCGGCAGGACTAGGAATGCCAAGGCCCAGCTTGGGTAAGTCCACCTTTCAGCTGAGCTCAAACACCAGTGTATGAAGCTTCAAAATAATCTGCTTAGCTGGACAGTAATGTGAAATGGAGCACAGTGAATCTAGAAAGGAAGGCTAGGACCAGATTTTGCCAAATTATAATGTTTTTAATGCAAAATTGAAGTGTTTGCATTTTATGCTTTAGATCTTAAGCAATGAAGAACTCTAAATAGTTGTTTAGATCATACAGTAGATCTCATAAACTAGATATAGAGAAGAAGATTGTGTATAGAAAAGTGTACCCATTGCAGTGCTTAGAACCCTCTGGACACTTGTAGAACTTCATTAGAATAGAAAACTAGAGGAGGAGAAAAAAATAAAGAACAAATGGCCCTGGTCTTGGAAATAAGATTCAGATTAGTGACATTCTAAGAACCTCTTTCTTTAAAAAAAAAAATTTGTCAGTGATTTCTTTAAGCTGCTTTAGGACTCTTACAGTAAGGCCAGGGGCAATGGAATTAAGTGCCTTTTTCCTCCCTTTACATGTTCTTTAATAAGTATGCATTACATTTAGAATCATTCTTTAAGAGCTTTCTAATACATAGGAGTTTTGAGATTACACATGAGAATTTTCTGTTATATGTAGATTCATAGAAATGCACATTGTTAAAAATTCTATATTCAAGTTTTATGGATCGATAAATGAAGTGTCAGAGAGGTCAAATGGTTGTCACAAAACAAAGTGCTAATGACAGAGAATTTAATTACATGACATGGGCATGGAGATGGCCCTATATTTTCATTTGTAATGTTGGTTTTCTTAATAACAAAGTAACAAGCAATAGTGCTTACTCAGAAGTGAAAGAAAATAGCTTCTGAAGTGTCTAAGAGGAGAATGCCATTAGTGGAAGTTGCTTGAGATTGCTAAGCAATAAAGTAGGAGCAATAGGAAGTTTGTGTTCTCCCATGAAAAAAACTTGATTTTTATATTCTTTACTTAAACATGGGAAATAATAGCATTGGAAACATTAATCACAAAACAATATGATCTTGTGATTCTCGTCTCACCCTCTTCTGATACGCCTCTCAAATTCAAATTCCTAATCAGGCTTTTAGTTGTTAGAGCATCAAGTGCTTCAAATGACTACTTAAACCTAAATTACAAGTAAGCGGTAAGATTTGCAAGTTCTCGTCTCTGAAATGAGTACTTCCTCCCCTCCTCTGTATATCTGAGGAAATCCTACCTCACATGGACCTTAGACTGTCCCTTCAAAGGGAAGAATGGGAAGACTGTTATTAAAAATAGAATGCTAGTAAACAGAGGAGCTGAGGAAAAAAACATTTTTGATGTCTGCTTTTTGCTAGTTAAATGCTAGATGTAATCATCACAGACCCCTTTCCTTTTAGCAGTCAACAGCCTGTGAGGTTAAGATATACAGACTTGTAAACCACTACTAAGGCCATAAGTGAAGGAATTACATTGCCAAGTACAAATTATAGACAGATTCATTCTTCCTGGGAGAGGAAACCTTCACAACAGAAAATGTCACAGACAACCAGAGAGAAGGATTAGGGAGGCACTAGGAGGAGTCAAAAAATACTCAATTGAACCATTCTCTCTACTAAGATGAAATGTTCTGTGTAAATGAAGTATATTTGCACTTGTGTGCACACACACACACGGGGGAGGAGGGGAGGGGAGTTGGGTAGATAATTTACCCTAATACTTTACAAAGAATCAAAATAATCATGGAAAAAGGTATCCCACTAGTATTTTAAGAAATAACTATGAACCAGGAAAATGTACAAATCAAACTTGTATATATTCTGGAAGCATGTGATGATGAGCTCTATGAAGATGAATTGGGCACAGACCATACCCCAGAGGAATCTGTAGTTTAGTGGGAACAGACAGAAATGCCAACAATACCCCAAAGAGTAAATCAAGAAAGCCAAATGTGGAGTTGTACCTAGGTGTGCCCAGAGCAGTTCAATACGGAAATCATTAGCATATTTCAAATAGAATATTAGCTATATCGTGTAGGTTGCTTTTAGATACCTAAAAGTATGTCTGGGAGCAGGAAAATAAACTGGATAGAGGGACTTCTTTTAAGAGTGCATCTGAATATACAGTCTTCCATCTACACGTGTTGCTGCTTTTCCTATTTTGAGTACTTGTCTTAAAAACATATTTAGGATGGTGGTGTTTATACAGCAGTGTGAGTGTGCTTTGTGCCACTGAACTGTATACGTAAAATGGCTAAAATGTTCAATTTTATGTATGTATTCTAACAATTTTAAAAATAGAAAAACTGATATTTTACCTTTTATGAGTAGTATTTTCATCTCTGCTTTATTTAAATTTAAGAAGCTGTTCTTAAATTTAAGAATCAATTTGATATCCGTATATAATTTCCCTTTCTCATCATAAAATCAGTTATTGACTTGAACTTATAAAGTACTATAAGTGAAACACAAAGCATTTTAAAAATAATAGCCACTACTTATTAAGCATCTTATGCTCCAAAGCTTTCCAAATAGTAATGAGTGGTAATAGTTATATATTAATTGTAATTATATACTAATACTCTTGAACAGTAGTACTCATTAACACTTGGGGAAAACTAAGATGTGGAGAGGCTAACATTAAATTTTTCTGGATTCAGAAATTAAAATGTCTGTGCTCAGAGATATGGCCACCTTTCTGTGGTTGCCCAGTATTGGATTCTATTATTGGCTAATACTAAAATGCATATTGAAAAATTCATTTTCCTTCCCAATTCAGTATTCTGCTGAATCTTATAGTGAAGCCTTATTTGGAAATAGTTAGATTCTCTCTCTCTCTCTCTCTCTGATGAATACATTCCTAAGAAAAGATTAAACAGGGACCTTATTGCTTAGAAAACTGTGAGCAGCTTAAAAAAGGAAAAAAACATCTCAGAAGTATGAGAATATCTGGGATCTGAGAGAAAAACAATTGTTTTGTTTCTATTAAAACAAAACAGTATGGTAAAAGACAGATACATTGATCTCTGTTTAAATTAAGCTAACCTAATAGGTCATTTAAGTTAAATGTTGAAGAGATATGCCAGGGAGTGTGTTGAATATAATGTGTTATTTAAAACTCTTAATAACCAAAACTTTTTACCTGTCTACAAGAAAGAGAGGTGTGATTACACTGTCAACCAAATTGTTTTCAAATGAATAAAATGCATAAAAGACTTTAAAACCAACCCTCTTTTACTCATTAAAGTCTTCTAATGCTTCATTAATTTTAATGGTATAATCTAGTCCTGATTGAAGTGCACCTGAATGCAGTTAGTGGCTCATCAGTACTGATGACTTCCAAGTAATTCAGGCCATGTCTGCTGAGTGATCACAAATTATGTGTCTCTATTTACATCCACTCTGTGCATGTTTACCCATGTCTTCAGCAGCACAGCTTTTACATTCTAGGAGCCTAATGTCGTCCTATATCCTCACCTGCATTATTTTTTAAAAGATTCAATTTTCAGATGTTTTTATACTAACAAATTTTGTATAAAGATTTTGCAGAGATGCCAAAATATGGTATTTCTTTCCCAAATCTCTGGATTGAATGTACATGTAGACTATATGAGTTAAATGCATTTTTGAAAAGTAGGGAGCTTGATGTATGGGTTAAAAATTAAACAACAATATTGGTTCATTTCATTTTCACTGTAACACTAAGGTCCTTGAAACAACGTTTTTGGAAAAACCTCTTGCTAAATTCTACCTTTACAATTTCATATTAATACATTTCTCAAACTCCCTCACTGTCAAAGCATCTTATGCTCCAAAGCTTTCTAAATAGTTATGAGTGACACTACTTATATACTAATTATAATTATATACTAATTCTCTTGGGGAAACTAAGAAAACATACAAAATGAATACCTGGTTAATCATGGTGCACCTCTTTAATACTTGATCTCTGACATGGGAATTTTCATAGCTCTGGGGTAAGTGACTTAATGAACATATGGGCCAAATTTGACGCTAACCCAGTTAAGTACCTACTAAAATGAAACTTTCAGCACTCTTTGGAGACAAACATCAAAGCCCAGATTTGACAATACTTTACAGTCATGTGCCACTTAACTTACAGGGATGAGTTCTGAGAAATATGTCATTGGGTGACTCCATTGTTGTGCCAACACATGGTGTAGCATACTACACACCCAGGTTATATGGGACCACTCTGGTATATGTGGTCCATCATTGACTAAAGCATCTCTAAGCAACACATGACTATACATTCACTATCTCCAGTACACAATTCAAAACTACTTGATACACAAAGAACTAAGAAAACATGACAAGAAAAAGACAGTCGACAGAGGCTTATTTATACTGAGCTGACTGTGGAATTATAAAACAGGGAGTTTAAAAGAAGGTATTTCCAGGTATTTCTAGATGTGGAATATAGAGAAACCAAACAAAGAGTGAGATAAAGTCAAACTTATAAACTAACCCTTGAAAGCAGGCCACAGAAATGAGGGGAAGAGGTGTGAGGAGCGTAAGACAAAGTAGGGAAAAAACAAAGGGACAACGGCGCAGACTGTGGTAGTCTGGGTGGCAGGTGTGCTACAGTCACTGCACCTGGTGTAGGGGGTATGGAGAGGTTATATACTTACAAAATACTATCAACTGTGTAAACCAATGGTAGTTCAATAATTTTTTTTTTAAAAAGCAGTTATTCTAACTGTGTTCAATGAATAAAGGAAATTATGTTATAATAAACGTAAAAATAGAATATCTCACAGATAAATGGAACTGTGAAAAAACTAAATAAAAATATGAGTAATGAAAAAACACCTGAAGTGAAAAATTCATTGAAGTCAATAGCAGAATGGAGAGGAGAGAGAAAAGAATTGGTGAAGCTAAAGATAGATAACAGAAATAACCCAATCTAAGAAAAGAGAATAATGAGCAAATTGAAGGAGAATAGCATTTTTAAAAAAAAATAGACACTTGAGGTCCTGTGGAACAACAGAAAAATATTCAACATACTGCCAACTGGAATCTCAGAAGGAGAAGATAGAATGAGACAGAAAAAGCATTTGAAGAAATGGTGTAAAAAAACTTACCAAGCTTGATAAAAAGACATACATACATATTAAGTAGCTCAGAGAACCTCAAATAGGATCACCTAGGCATATCATAGGCACACTGTGATAAAGGCTTATAAGCAGCTAGAGAAAAATGACACATAACATATAGAACAACTATTTGCATAACCATGAACTTCATCAAAAACCATGGAAACCAGAAGTCAGTATAACAAATATTTAAAAAGATGAAAGAAGAGAGAAAAGAAGGAAGGAGAAAACTGAATGTTTATTGAGCCAGGTAATCAGGTCTGTGTTTTCCAAAATGTGAACTTTTTACCAGTAATGTGTTGTGAAATCAGTGTAGTGGGTCACATTCAGAACATTTTAAAACTGAAAGAGAATAGGCTAGTATAGAATAGAAAATCATCAGGGTGCCTCTCAAATAAGAAGGTTAAATACTGTTATATGAAATTTTTATTTGGGTTTTATATACATGTGCACTCACTTGCACATTTACATATGTATACTGAGTTCTAATATAAAATACATTTCTCCCCATAGTTTATAGTAAAGGGAAAAAGATGTAAGTCACTGTTTTATATTATTTATCATCATAAAAACTTTGCAAAACAGGAATTATTTCCATTTTACAAATGAAAACAAAACTGTATTTAAGTTAAATGATTTGCTCTTGGTCATATTGCTGGGAAGTACCTGAACCTAAATTTAAAGCAAATCTGTTGACCTCTGTACCGCTTGTTTTGGCTGCTTTCAAAATATGTTCTTCTGTGACTTTTGGCCTGAGGAAGAGCAGGCATGCCCCATAAGCAGATACACTCTGGAAGCTTAGAAGTCAAGGAGGAGGACCTAAGTTTCCCTTCCCCCATGAAAGAGCCCTAGAACGATTTCCCAGCCATCAAAGGCTACTTTAGCTACATTCAACTTAGATATAAGAGATCTAGTAAAATTTAAAAGTCCCATGATTCAGAACTATGCTCTGTTCCCTTCATTGCTTCACGAATACCCATCAAAGTAGACCTTATTAAACAAACTATTTGCATGTTTTGACTACTTTGGCTAAAAGATAAGGCATTCAATTAGAATTTTAATTAATAGAACTCTCTCCCAATTAACTTATCTTTCACATAAAGTATCTTTTATCTACATTATAACATTGCCAATGTGCTTATTTCTTGTGGCAACAATATAACTTAACTTCTGCAAGCAGATCATATCAAATATTTGGCAATGTTTGAGGAGAAAGGATTTCTTGTATCTAATTTAAGGACTGATACATAAGCTGAAAATTGTCTGAAGAGATGTCAGGGCAGGATATTTGATAAATATGGAGGATTTCAAGAAAAATTGAGATGCTAGGCTGTTTATAAATCTATTGTAGACTTGATCTAAATTGGTTATGAATATTTTATTCCTAAAAAGGACTTCGCACATGAGGAAATTCCTGGGAACATAATAAACCTCAAATAGCCCCACAAGTCAAGAATTTCAAATATAGATAAAAATAATTTAAAGGTTAAGTACTAACACTCTGTTAGCAAGCTAATAAGGAATGCAAATGTGAGTATGGTTTTTTAGTAAAACTAACTGCTGAAGATAAGAAATGAATTAGGCAAAAGTGTAACAAAAAAGGAGATGTTATCTGACTCTGTACCTGAGATGTTCAGTTAATTTGTGTTGTTAATGATGTTGATTATGGGACTTGGGTGATGTAGCACAAATTACAAGACTTGCTTTCTTTTTATATCAATAGCCATTTGTTTTATGCCAGTGCTTGTTTTTCAGTTTTGATTCTAAAAAATGAAATGTTGGTATATCTCTACTCTCTTATGCTCTTTTATGCTTATAACTTAATTTGCTTTCACTTACCACTTATAAGATCTTTCAGAAGTGGAAACATCAGGTCTATTGGTTTGCCCTAAAGGATGGTTTTAAGGAATAATCAAAGATAGATTATTGTAACATTATAATAGTGACTTCTTTGTTATTATTCAGCAAACACTTACATAGTACTCACCATGTGTTGAGTACTTCTAATTGAACTTTACAAGTATTGATACTCTTCCAACAACTCTGTAAGACAGTCATTGCTCTCATTTAATACAAAGGAGGAACCTAGAGATGAAGTAAATCATCTAATGTCATATACTGGGAGCATTGTACCCCAGTAATGGAGCTGTAGAGTCAGTATGCCTGGCCCTGACATCAGTCTTCTCTAGCATTTATTCCTCTGTCTCCAGAAAGCCAGTTACTCTCTGAGGTTCTGACTCCTCTTTTGTCTACAGGTAAAAGGCTGGTAGAAAATCTCTCTACCTGTATCCTTTCAAGGTGTTTAGCATGCTGTCTGGAAGTATATTGGGTATGGTTCCTCTTCTAAATTTCTTCCAAACCAATTTATCACTCAAAAGCTTTGTGTGGTGCCTATCAACACCAACAGAAGTGCATTATTTTTATACTTTTCCTCATTACAGTAGTGATTTATTTTAACTATAGTGCCTTAACTGTACTTACTTACTTATAGAATACAGAATTTTATCTCATTCCTGTTGTTCAAGCTAACAATAATTTTCTTTTGTAAGTGCAGCAATTTCATAACCTGTTACAGAATTAGTTGTTTCCACTTCTTCTATCATGCGTCTTCAGATTACAGACATCACAAAATGAAGGGAAAGAACAGTAAGATTCAGATAAGGATCTGTATACTGAGGAAAGAATCCAGCTTTAGAATACACCAAAGCCATTTACAGTATTTCAGACATCAAAATGTGGATTGCTTTTGAGATATTGAATATATGAGCAAAAAGACAATGGCCAGACATTATATGACAATAGATACCTGACCCATAACCTCTGCAGTAACCTGTACAAGAAGTCAAACCACATCTCTATAGCAATCAGGGAAGAAACTAGTGTTTATCAGGGACCATCAGTTTCTCTAGTTTTTTCCCCTGCTTCCACCTCAGGACTGACCAGAGAAAGCCAAATATGTTGCCCCATACAATTACAAGGTTTCTGGACCCAATTCCAACATGAATGTGTGTAGATTTCCCCACAAGAATAATCAATTCCAAGACATAAGCAGGGTATCTAAGAATTTAACTCAATTCTGATACTGTCTGGAGACAACATCAGACTTCACAGGTAAAAGGGCTCAATATTGCAAGACCACCCTCTACTTCAGATGTCAGGCACAAACCCAGGCTGTTACCTGTGCTTCTGACTAAATTACCGTAAATAAGAGGTTCCTAGAAGTTCTCCCTCAGTCTCAATTAATTTGGTAAAGCTGTTCACAGGATCCAGGAAACCCATTTACTCTCTAGATCACAGATTTGTTACATAAGATGAACCTTAAGAATAGCCAGATGGAAAAGATGTGTAGGGCCAAGCATGAAGGAAAATATGCAGAGTGACTATGCTCTCTCCAGGTGAGCCATTCTCCTCAAATCTTTTTATTTTCATCAACCCAGAAACTTCCTGAAGTTCCTCCTTTTGTGCCTCTATGGAGGTTTTATTACAAAGGCATGACTGATTAACTCACTGGCTACTGGCAATGAGCCCAATCTTCAGCCTCTCTTACTCCCCAGATATCAGGGTATGGAAATGAAGTTCCAACACTGTTTACTTGGTTGGTTCTCCTGGGAAACCAGCCTCCATCTTTAGGCTTCCACAAAAGTCACCTTTTAACTTGGGAAACTTTGATCACTTTGCAACACTTAGGAGATTCTAAGGCCTTCGGGAGCTATGAGAGAGAAACTGTGCATGAAGTCCAAAAATGCATGATATATATGTTTCATACAAATTTTCATACAATATTTCTCATAGGATGCTCTGCTTCTAGTTAACTAGATGCCCTGATTCTCTCCCCCAACCTACAACCCCAGTTATAGCATACTGGAAGCCTTCCCTTTTTCTCCCACCATAAAGCTATCCTAGGCTTACCTTTGAGTTTCCGCCACATTCAAGTGATGGTGGCTGACTCACCTGCTATGGCAACCCTGAATAAATAGCCTCTGTCCTCATTTTTGTAGTCTTTATTTCCACATTCTCAAGGGAAATGAATGTCCTCTTGCTCTATTTGCCAAAAAATTGATTACTTTATTAGTTCCTCATTTTTCAATGGTGTTCACAGGGATGTGTTTAACGGTTGATTATAATAGCATTAGTTTGAAGGTTTCTATAATTGTAAGTGGTCTTACCAATATAAGTTTTATCATTGCCTTACAATATTTTTGCCTCCTGCTACTTGTAATTGGCTGCATTTGCCCTTCTGAGTAGCATGCAAAAATGAGGGAAACAAGCCAAAGATATTAAGGAGAGTTTTATTATTAAGATAGATAAGACCTACAATTTTACTTCTAGTCTTCAAGTCTACAAAAACTCTCAGAGTAAAGGTTTCTTTATGTCTGTCATACCAGCAGACATATTATTTTAAATTGAGAAAGGGAAAGTTTACTTCCTGCCAAACTGAGGAAGAGGCGGTGGCACCTTAATATCTTGACCTTTCTCCAACTTCTTTTCACAATCCACCAGGTAATTGACTCCATCGATGACTATCTGAACAAGCTCAACCTTCGATAATGAAAAAGATGATTAATTTGCACAGAAGATACATGCAAGGCATTGATTGATCAATAGTAATAATACTGGGACAAAACAGAACTTGCCACATTAGATGGACTTTATAACAACTTTTTCCTTCTCATTATATCCCTTCAGGTTTTACAAGGAGAGGTGTCTGATGGTCATTGTCAGAGATGGGAAACACAGAAATTACAAGGTTACTTTCAATCTTTCTTTAGTTAAGGTAGGGTTACTACTCTGTGTGTGAGGACTTTATGTATGTTTGTATATGTATGTATGTGTGTGTGTGTGTGTGTATACACCATTAACTTGAATCCCACACACTTTTTCCTTATTAGTTTCTACTAAAAATCAACAAGTTTGTCCAAAAGTAGAACTAGACAGTGACACCCCTGTGTTATTATTTGGCCTGAATTTCAATTTTCACCTGTGCTAAACTATCTGAACACTGAATATACTATAGTTGAGATACTATTTACACAATGAATGTCTTTCTGGAAAATTGTTTACAATCAACTGATAATTAAATCACATTTTCACTGTAAAGGCAAGTTTGCCACTTAAAGAAAACTTTGTGAATTATATATTAAGGTTAACATTTTTAAATTCCCACTTTTTAAAAAATAAGTTAGAACTCTGGTTTACAAATATTTGTTCTGCTTTAACTAAGGCACATCTAGCTATGAATTTTTTTTCCTGGAATCACCTCCCAAATAAATTATTTGCACTACTCCTGAAAAAAATACCAAAATGAGATAGTAAGTAAAAATCCCTCATCTCATTACAGAATTCCTTTCCTAGAAATATATCCTAAGTAAATAATCAGAGTTGTGATTAGAGTTATGTACAGAGATGGTGGGACTTACATAAAGAAAAATGTTAAATAGATAATGAACTATCTTCACTATGCTGTCATTAAATGTTTTTGAAGAATACCTAATGCTGTGGGGAAATGTTCCTGATAGAATGCATAGGGAAAAAGCTGTGTTATAATATCAAATATCTAACATTAACTTGTTTTAAAAGTTTTTTGAATCATATTATGAACAGAAGTCAATTAGAATAATGTTTACAATGGTTATCTCAGAATTGTAAGATTAAATAAGTAATTTTGCTATTTACTATTTTGGGCATATTTCTAGCTTTTATGATTACCTATTAGCAGATAGACTTTAAAAATATTTTTAAAAAGGTAACTATCTCACTTTTCAGTAATAAAATTCTAGTAATATTGGAAGCAGGCAGGGCTAGGTCCCAGATTTTGTTTAATCACTACACTGCAGAAGTTGTGGTATTTATAGACACTTGTCAAGTGCTTTACTAGAGCTGCTAACATACAAGCTGAAAATGGTTTCTCCTTTTCTTTACTGGCACGGATTCCAGTAGGCAGTGAAATATCCAAATGGAGGCAGGGGAGAAAGGGCATCTACAATCAATAGATTTATAATAAGTGACTAAACTATTACGAGTTATATATTAAATTAATATTGGGCATAATATATTTGCTGGGACCACACCCAGAAAACTGTACTTGCTAGGATTCAACAGCCTGTTCCTTGAGTGAGTACTTTATACTTCATCTCACACATGGCGACAGGTCTATATATAGTTTATGAATCCTATACATCCTATGTACAGTAATCATAGTATCATAAGGATTATTTATGAGCATAAACTTATATATACATGTCCATACTATGCTTGCCATATTTAACCCTAACAAAACAATTTTAGAAACTATCAAATATCTAAAAGTGTCAGAGAGAAGATAATAGTAGGTGACCTTCACCAAAAGAAATTCAGAATCAAGAGAAAATGCCACTGTTTTATCACCCTTAGCGAGATACTACACATGTTCTCTGACTTCACAGTTGTAAAGTTTTGCTGTCATTCAGCATCACAGAGCTCCCACTACTGAAAGTCTCTGGAATGCTCTAGGGGGCAGGGTGGTGACAACAGTCCCACTGTGAATTCCTTTACTTGCCTGCACATCCTCAGCTCACTTAGTGCTTTCCCTGATGTAGTTATTTCCTACGGAGGAGCGCTGTTCATGCATCACTTAATGACGTTTTAGACAAGGCCGCATACATGATGGTGATCCCAGCAGGCTACCTCATATGCCTGCACGTGTAGAAGGCTATACCACCTCCGCTGTCACTATACTCTATGATGTTCACACATCAAAGAAATCACCTAACGATGCAGTTCTCAGAACATAGCTCCATTGTTAAGTGACGCATGATGGTGCTACTGAATGAAAGGCTAACATGACTCAGGATTCAATTGGGAAAGAGAAGGTCTTGGATATTATAAATAAGATAGGACTGCTTAGGCTATTTTTCTATTCCCTCTTTCTCTAAGGCTGACAATTAGTTTATGCTTGGAAAATGAGGGAGCTATTACCTCTGATCGACCAATTCGATCTATGTTGGAAATATCATAGATATCAGCCACTGCTGCGGTGTCCACACCACCTGTGCCACGCTTCTGCAGTCTTAAGTTCTCCAGGATCTTAGAAAAGCGCGGATCCTGAGAAAAAGGATAATACTCAATGTTGTAAGAAGCAAAATCATTCACCATCATCGTCACATTCACTTAGAAAAGATTTATAATGAGAAATAACGACAGTTAATATTTATTAAGCATATATTTACTATGTACCATGACACTGCTGGAACTTTTAAACCTTACAACACTTCCATGAAATAGGAACCTAAGGCTCAGAGGAATTATCTTGCCTCAGGTCAGAGACCTAGATAGCTAGAAGATAGCAGAGCTGTTATTAATTTCTATACTGCTTTTTTCTTTGCATTTGGATACAGTTTGGGTGAGTTTGTTATCATCTGTAAAAAACTGTCATTGATATAGTTAAAATCATGACATTTAATCACATCAAATGAATCACATGTTAGCACTGAATAACAAAAAAATAAATTTGATTTTGATTTTGGGAAAAAAACACATTTCTAAAATTGTTTTACAATATTTGTTTCACTGGTGTGCACTGGCAGAAACTATTAGTTATGAACCAGAATCCTTTTTCTCCATCAACCACAGGTAGAGCTGAGTAAATGATCAGTGGCTAAGTTCTTACTGATGGAATGAGCAGAAGTGGTATGTGCCACTCCAGAGCTAGTCCTCAAATCTTTAAATGGAGACATCTGCATGGTCTCTATCCTTCTGACAAGCTGGAACATGGGACCTCACTGTGACCCTATAAAGGGGACAGTGTCCTATGAGAGGGGTCCTCTAGGTATGATTCCCTGGTGAGCAGTCTCAGTACCTGGGACCTTGTCAGAAATGCAAATCTTGGAGGTGGGCCTAGCAATATGTGTTTTTACAAGCCTCCAGGGATTCTGATTCAGGTTCAAGTCTGAGAACCTCTGCAGCAGGAGAGACAGAGAAAGGAGATGGGAAGCACTCCAGGGAACAGAGATTGCCTTCTGGATTTGTCATATGACGGAGAGTTTAAACTTCTTATTCCTGAAGTTGCATCCTTTTCTTACAACTCTGAACTTTTGATCCCAACTGATACAAATACCTTCAGAGACAAACCTAACCCTTTCTCATTATTTTCTACTAGGTGCAGAAAGTAAGCATTAAGGAAGATCAGTGACATTTTCTCCCTCCACAAAGCAGTCAATTTGAGCTGATCCTAGCAGAACCCTACAGGGATGCCACTACATAACGTTACCTTGCTGAGCTTTGGGATCTTAACGTGGACACCAGCTCGTAATCCTGTGCCAAGGTTCGAAGGACAGGTGAGAATGTATCCTAGGCGCTCATTCCACATGAACTCCCAGCCTCGTTCTTGGATTAACCGTTCTACCTACAACAGTGAACAAATGACAGAGTTCTCAAATATCCATTCATTCAGCAGCCCAAACACCAGGGAGATAAATGTGAATCACCTGTTTACTCTGAATGAAATATAGGTAAATTTATAGTTCTCCTTCAATAAAAAATAACACCTATCAGAACATTAAAATTAAATTAGAGGAACCATGTAAATCACTGAAAACAATAATCAATAAGTGGTCAGTTGCTATATTAATTTTCATAAGAGGAAATTAGGACATTATAGGAATTCTCAGCATGTAAGTTTGTAAAGTTACTTATGAACTCAGTAGTCATATTCTATATTGTCCCTATGCTTAGAAGAGCCAAGAGCAATGTTAAAGAAGCCAGAAAATAACTGATGTTACACAAACTTACCCAAACCATTCTGGATTGGGAAAGGAAGCATAAAGTCTTGCTAATAACAAAAGAAAGAAAGTCACCTAGTTTTTGAAGAACTGCCACCCAATAGAGTACGATAATCTCTAGAAAATATCAGTTCCACCTTGTAAGTCACCATAGACTATTTTTTCAAGAATGAAAAATGGATTTTATTTTAGTGAATATTCAGAAATCTCGGATAATATCTTACTTCTTTTAGTCCACGACAGAATCGCTCAAATACTCTTTTCATATTGCCTCCCTTTTCCATAGAGATCACCCTGGTGTGGTCTTCTTCATTTATCCAGATGAGAAATGTCTTGTCATAATTATGCCTAATGAAGAGAAGAAATATGGTATTGAGTGTTAATTACATTTGTTTCAACACATGAAAATTCCCATTACCTCTGTAGCTTGATTGCTTCATTTCACCTTCCTCGTTTCCTAGATGGTCCTAATCTCTTAATTGTGCTTGAACAAGTGCTACAAAATAATGTTACTGTGACAGAATGAAGAGTAAGTTAACTCCAGGCCATAAAAATGTCATGTTTTTGCCCAGCAAGAATATAATCTCTCTCATTCCTCAGACCGGGAGAACTGGGATAATAATTCAACTATGATAACATGGTGTTGACACTAACAAAAGTAATTTGTTTTTTAATAATTTCAACCAAAATTTTGTGGAGATGAAAAACAAAGCAAAACAAAAAAAGACTGTACCCACAGTCCTAGATGTTTGGGGTACAGGAGATTTTACATATGTTTGCTATATAGATTCTGCCTATCCACCCCCTCTGAGCAGCTGTTCCTGAATATTTTTATCCCAGCTCCTTCAGGTAGTGTCATAATAACCTACCAACATACAGGAATCAAAGCGGACTGAGGACTGTTAGCCAAGACAAAATATGTGTACACTTGATATCCATTCTTCCTTCTAGGCTTGTGCTTAAATCCTCAATGTTTATTTTCCATTTTCCGCTCTGTAAATGTCATGAAACAGATGCTCTACAAGGTCAAGTAATATAAAGCTAATTTTTCTTAAAAGGTAGTCTTTTCTCTCATGCATAATTCATGCAAACCACTGAACATTCCTACACATCTTAGAAACATCACACACACACACACACACACACACACACACACACACACACACACACACAATCTCTAAGTACTATCTCTTCCCCACTTAGCTCAAGCTAAACATGCTGTCAAGTGCAGGCCACAGCAACTTCAAGTTAGGATAAGCAGGCCATCTGAAGAAGATCCTCTACACACACGGCAAATTGGAAAATGCTATATCCATACCAGATTCCCCTGGCATCTGGCCAGTCACGGGCCATTCCAGCACATGTTAGTAAAGGGGATACTGGCTTATCAAACAGAAAGTGGTCCTGCAGGCCAAAGGGACAAAGCAGAAAGAGAAATTGATAAGACCAGACATAATAGCAAATGCCAGGTGGTCAAGTTTCAACTTGCTAATAATGGCTGAGATCTTTTGGGCAGTGGTTCTCAGTTTTGACTGCCCACTGAAATAAACTTTTGATTATTAAAAAAACAAACAAACAACAACAGCAAAAAAACCGAATGTCTAGCTCTCAGCCCTCAGAGCTTCTGAATTAATTATGATGGGTGTGGCCTAGACATTGGCATTTTTAAAAGCTCTTAGGTGATTCCATTGTATAGCTAAGGTGAAAAATATTGGCTTGGCCCAGATGGAGGTACTTGCATGGATTATGTACACCCCATTAGCATGATGCTCTGCAATGGCAGAGCTGACAGTGAGTGAGAACTCTATCTCACAAATATAGCAGCCTTCTCTATCTCTAGCTTTACTGGTTTGTTATCACAATTCCTTCCATTAAAAGATATTAGAGATTTAAAATAATAATTTATAAAAAAGTAGCCACCATTAATATAAAGCTTCCTATGTGTCAGGCTCTATGCCACATACTTCTTACTTTTATCCTCATTAACAGCACTTTGAGGTAATATAGCCATTCTGTTTTACAGATGATGAAAACTGGGATTCAGAGAGATAAAATAACCTATCACACAGCTAGGAAGTGACAGAGCCTCGACTCAAACCTGGACCCAGAAGACACTCAAGCTTATGCTTTAACTACTACAATATACACTCTACATATCAACATCAGTATTGAGACTAAGTTTACTTTTTTACTTGTATGTGCACAGTAAAAATATGAATAGGGATACCATATATTCATATCTGACTATGCGGAAGTAAAAAATCAAGAGGAAATGGGAAAGGAGTCTTTCCGTAAACTCTAAGAAGTGAAAGATGATCAAAACTTGAGCCAGAACAGGTTTTGAACTGTCACTGTCCAGGAGCCAGAAATGGTTACTTGAGGTGGGGGGTGGGTGGGGACAGAGAAGGAGGGGACTGGTTCTATCACTGCCTGGCCTGATGGCTGCAGAGACGAAGAGATTGAGAGCCACAGAACATATAGCTGCCCTGTCTGGTTTGGAAATAGGCTTATTTTGTGGCATTATATCTTCTGAAATGTGAGAAATTTGTTCGCTTAAGTTTAATAGAAGTTACTTTTGAAAATGCCATCCTGTTTTAGCTCTGCTATGGAGAAAATTAGTAACAGACTTGGGTTTTGTCTATTCTAGTGTAGGAGTGAAGCCGTGAAGGACACATAGAAGCAGCAGGAATTCCAGAGGCTGCTTCCAATGTGAGTCGGACAGACCTGGTATTTCCTTTCCAGAGTTTCCTAGCTTCCAGGACTTCTTTGGGTGTGGTAATAGAGACCTTTCCCGGAGTATAGATAGGGTTTCTATACCCAAGCAAGCAGATCCTGCATGTGGATCACCCCAAATACACTGATCTCCAGCCCACCCACTACATACTGGAGTTACCCCTGCAGATTTTACCCAAAGACTGTTTCTGTGGCTTTAAGTAAAGTTTTAAGGCCTCATCTTCCCTCCCTATATTGAAAGGGCTGAAGTCTCAACCTGGCAGAGCAGACCCCTGAGCTTCCTGGCAGGCCGCCCTTGCAGCTCCGAGTTGTGCGGGCAGCACCCCAAGGGCAGCCCCTGCCGGCCATTCAAGGGCCCCCACTCACATCGATGAGCCTCTGCTGATCCTGCTCCGTCATCTCCGACAGCTTGTAGTAGCGGCCAGCCAGGTCCCCCTTGAGGCCCTCCAGGGCCGTGATGGCCACGTTCTCCACCTCCCTTCGCTCAGCCCGGGAGCAGGCCGGCGGCAGGCTCAACCCGCGGATGCTGCGGCCTGTGCGCACCCGGGAGGACAGCACATAACGCTCGTCAAACAGCCCGTGGGTGATCTGTCAAGCAGAACGCAGCATCGGGGCGGTTAGCCTCAGACCAGGTTCCTGTCTCGACCACCTAAGGAGCCATGGCTTCCAACCCGCTGATATCCAGTATCGCCTGCAGGAAACTCTCAGGCACTGGGCACATTTGCATAACCGACATGCTGAACACACTGTAGCTTGGCGGGAGGGGGAGGGAGGAGGATCTTAGAGATAATGGCAGAGCTACTTTGCACAGTACCATCTGGAGTCCTTTCCCCCCACTAGATTTCAGATGAAAAAAAGGAATTGCTTTAAGAAAGACTAAGTTATTAGTCACTAACACCACTCTAGTGGTACTTACTAAGGGGGTGGGGGGAGAAAGTGCTGACCTTCCTGACCTCAGTGGCCCTCCAGGGAGTATGCTGTGCTTTCAGGGGCATCTGAATGGGCCCCGTTTCTCATGAGTCCCTCCGCTTGGGCTTTGGAGTGCCAGCTTCAAGGGAAGGGAGAGAGGGGGCTGGAGCTTACCTTGGATGCATCCAGATCAGTGGGGTGCTTCATCACCTTGGGGTCATAGCCATTGTGCCTTAGCTTGATGACAGGGTCAAAAAGCTCAGCAAATACCTGCAAGAGGGAAGGTGCTCTTGTTTACTCTTTATTTGCTTCATCTACTACTAAAAGATCATTCCTTTCCCTTGCCCTTTTTATTCTTGAGGGTCAAAGCAGATGACATAATTCTCTGAAATCCTCAGTGCTAACATGTAGGAAGTGGATGTGAGAGTGGATTGGTGGGTGGTGATGGTGGTGGTGGCGATGATGATGGTGATGGTGATATGATAGGCTATGTCAGAGAAAATCTCTTTGAGGCACGCTGCCACTTCGGAGAGGGTAGGGTTGCAAAACGCTGTCATCTTAAACATCTTACCTAATGAATTGGCTAAGCTTACTACCATCAAATTGATCAATAAAATCTTGCTTAAGGACTGGAGGTTTTTCCTTGGAAGTTCTTATTTTTATGGCATAAAAGAAGTTGGCAGATCAGAGGCTAAGTAGCTTTGTAGTCAAAAGGGTAAGTCAGATTTTTGAGTTTAAGCAACTTAAGAAATTTATGGAAAGTCAACTATACACAAAGAAAAGTGCACAGCAGCAGCTAAGGCAAAGCCAGGCTCCCTCCCTTGAGGAGCGTCCCCAGCCCAACTATCTTGTGCAAACTATATTTTTAAAAAGAACAAAAATATCAGGGATATCCAGGTAAAATAATATTAAAAGAAGTCATAACAGAGCACCCCTGCAGCTTACGGGAACTTTGAGAGTGGGGATGGGGGGGTGTTGGGTCAGGGAGCCAGCTCTAGTTGAGGACTCTGGGAACCCCAAATTGCTCACTACTGTAAGTGAATGAGCTACCGAGATGGGCCCCTCCCTCCTCTTGATGGCTGCCTTCCCAGACAACTGCCTTCAGCTCCCTGCATCAGAAGAGCACAGAGTGGACATGAGGGGGGAAGGCTAGATGTGTTTGCCAGACTAGAGACTGCTCCAGGAAAGGTGCCATAGAAACTGAGCTCTGCTAGCAAAAGACCACCTTGTGTTTTTGTACTGGGGAGGATGCAGGGGATTATGGGATTTCCCACAAAAGATGTGGTGAATTCAACAGTCTGGGCTACAAAGGCTGTATAATCAGTAATTCTCAAACTGAACACACATGGAATGGAGAGTGGAAGGGGCAGGGACAGGACTCGAGGACAAAATTTTGCTGTTCCTACACACGGCTAAACAAGATTTTAAACAAGCCTAATGACTCTAGGCCTGGACACCTACTGACAAAAATTTCCATGGCCTATTGTGTCTTTTTACTAACTTTTCCTCAGGCTGTGCATTCCTAAGTTATCTTTCCACAGCTTCTCAAGTTGGCTGCAATGGAAAAAGGAGAGTTACGGGCCCAGAAAGAGAGAGAGTCACAGACTTGAGACCAGACCGGTTCAGACTAGAGCTGCAGGCACGCAATCTCTATAACATGGTCACCTTGGAGATGGTACCAGCCCACCACCACCACCACTGAACTGCAGCTGATGGTTGCCCACAATTCGCAACAACAAATGGACTTCAGTCAAGTCCACACGCTTGCTTTCTTAGCCAATAAGTTTAACTCCTTTGTTCTCAAACTCCATAGACACCCCCACCCCCACCCCCAGCACCTTGGAGAGTCTCTCTCACGACCAGAGGGGTCTCTCCAGAGTGATCTTTCCTTGCTCTTATGCTAATCAATAAACCCCTATCCCTTGCCTGTCCTCACCTTTTCTCAATCTTGACCAGAGGGTCTTAGGAGCCCTTTCCTGGACTTGGGAGCAGGGTTCCTCAGTTCATCCCTCTGATTTCCAGTGGGTGAAACAGTAGACAGCACCTAGTTCCCACCCAGCTTATCTGAGAGCGTTTCGGGAATATAGGATCAGGGCAAAGAACTCTTGAACATTCCCAATGACAGAACCATCCTCTACCTTCAGTAAAGTCTAGCCATAAACATAATGAGTCCTAATGCTTCCTGGCAAATGCACATCACCAGCAAAACATTAAAAAAATTTTTTTTTTTCTGTACCAATTTATCACCTTGATGATCTAAAAGAGTTCTGTCATGCAGCTCATTCCTTCATGAGTAGGGTTACTAGAGCAGCAGCAAAGGAAGTCTTTCCCCTGGGAAGTTGCAGACCTCAAGCATACCAAATATTCTATAGTAATTGCTTCCCTCTGGAAATGCTTCCTGAGAAGGCAAAAAGCTGGCCCCAGAGAAGAGAGAAAAACAGTGGGATCAGGCGCATTCCCCCACTCTGGACCCAGCAGCCCATAGCTTTACCTCATAGGATTCCTCATCACCAGCCACCATGCCCACAGTCTTAATGAAGGGGTGGCCAGGGTTGTCCACTCCAGTCTGGATACACTGGTCCAGCGTGTAGCCATTGGGAGTTGCTTTGTTACGTAGCTTGGCGTAGATGGACGGGGTGAGGCACTCCGCCATGCAGTTGTTGTGCTTGCGTAGATCTGGGTAGTCCGCACTGCAATCAGAAGAGGGCCTTCCAGTGAGAAGTCCTGGAGGGAAGGGACCTAAGAAAGGACTTAAGTTTCTAGTTATCTTTCCACAAGATTCTCTTCAGGGACACTTGGCTAGAAGTCATGTCCCCGATTCATGACCTTAAGTAAGACAGATTCTTTAAAAAAAAAAAAAAAAAGCCCCTTGAAATGACAGAGAATGGGATCTGGCCCTGCCTAAGGAACCTCTGATCCCCTGACGTTGGCTGTGGAGCCCAGCCCACAGATGTGCCTCGTGTTCATGAAAAGAGAAGACAGAGTGAAAATAATTAGAAAATGAAAAGAAATTACATGGAGAATTTTTTTTTTTCTTAATCTAGAAGCTCTAGTAAAATACAACAGCATGTTTTGTTCACTGGGGTACATATTGGGGAACCTAGAAGCCCAGAAGTGTAACTACATTGAAATTCATTTATTTATCTGACCCTCTATGATGTTAGTGCCATGATCCCATCACCTCTGTTGAGCAAAGTGCCTAGATATTGAAGCACATTCAGTAAGTATCTGTTGGAATAACACAGAGAGAAATCAAATGGGGGTGCTATTTTTTCGTTGGGATATGTATTCATTGGAGATAAGGATTCAGGACTACCATAGGTTCAGACACAGATAATATCACCTTAGAAATTGCTGAGGTACATAGCAGTAATTCTCTCAGAGATCCTGAGTCCCACGAAAGTCAGCTACTGACTCTGAGAAACACTTCAGGTTTTCTTCATCTCTCTCATTCACACCTGAATATATAGAATCCCTGAATATCAGCACCGCACTCCAGCTCTTTAATGTGTGGTATCACATCCATGGCAAGGTTTCAAGGCCTGAGAAAACATGTCCATCTTCACACCACTCCTCCATTTCCCATCTGCAATGTCCTTTAAAACTGATACCTAAAATCAGTACTATAATATGACATTTTCCAGAAGGATGAGTCTTGAATTAGGGTCTCTAGATATGCATTTGGCTGCACTAGTCGGGTGAACGTAGGCATGACTTAATTTTTCTAAGCCTTCATTTCTTCACAAAGGGGTGTTAAGGTGAATAAAATAGATACTCCATGTAAAATGCTTATCACACATAAAGGTGCTCGACAAATGTTAACAATGACTATTATTACTATCCAACTAGACTGCAGGCTTTGGGTAGGCATGCTGATGCTTCAGCTTCTCGTGCTCACCACAGGTCACTGTGCTTAATGAGTCTCAAAAATTATTGTCAACCCGACTTATGCTCCCAGGCAAAGACAGTGACCCTTGCTAATTGTTTTCAGTAGAAAAGAGTATGTTTCTGGCTGGCATTTGGAGTTATTTGAAAGCCTAAAGGACTTACCTTGCAGGGAACATCTTGTGCTGCCCCTGGCTCTCGGCACATACTTTCTGCCGGTTCAGAACATAACCAGTGGTCAGGGCACTGGTGCCCAAGGTGGCAAACAGTAGAGAGGCATTGCGGCCAGTGAGCAACTTGGAGAAGGCACTGGCCATCTTCCTTTTGGGTGAGTGTCTGAAAGGCAGAGAAAGTGGATTAGATGGCTTCAAGGATGGCCCTGAAGCACAGCTTAGAGATAAACAGGCGAAAGAAAGAACTGCAGAAGTAGTTTTGTTTTCTTCCTTCCTTTCTCCTCCATCCCCTTCATATTGCTTGGAAATCTGGGTAGATTCAGACATTCTGAATATCAAACTGCCCAAACATGCCATTTTCTCCAGTAACATACCTAGGAAAAATAAACAAAAACAGAGGACTCAGACTTCTGGCTCTTTGACAGACCAGGTGTCCTTTGGGACCCTGCCACTATGCAACAACTAGACCCTGCATAGGATGGACTATTGGCCTTATGAGGGTTAGAGGATGTCTCGAGGACCTCTCTCCTACTCTACTCTCCAAAATGAGTTGATGTCAGAGCTCAGGGTAACAGGCTAAGCAGTTAAGATATCTTAGTGGTGGGTGCTCATTGAGCACTAAGGTTAGGAAAACAGCAGTGAGGTGGGGCACGACATCTATGATTCCCCTAGTGAACTAGGACCCTTCATAGGGGCTTAATAGTCCAAAGTTAGCATCCCCTCAAACCTGGCTCCTAGGAAAAGCAGAGCCAAATCCTCTCTTTAGGAAAGCACACTCCATTTAGACTCGGGTTTCCTACACATTAAGGTCAAGCAATAAGTGCTCAGTCAACAATTCCCAAACACACAGGAGGTAGGAGTCAGAGACAACAGCAGAAATGGCCATAGCTTTAGACTCCCAATGATTTGTCAGGTATGACTGTAGATCAACACTATGTGGAAATGTTTAAAGAAGTGATGGACTCAAAAGGATGAGCAAGCAATAAGAGACTATTAGGGATGACCAAGCTGATTTGAAAGAGACCCAAAGTGAACTACTGGATACAACACGTTGAAAACAGAGTAAATGAACTATTTAGGTGTGGAAGGTATGGCTTAAGAAATTACCCAGAATGTAACACAGGGGGCGGAAAGTAAAATACAAGATATAAGAGCCATGTAGGATAGAATGAAAAGGTTAGATACACATTTTATTGAAGCTTCAGAAAGGAGACTAAAGAAAATAGAGAAGCCATCTTTTTTTTTTTTTTAAAGATTTATTTATGCATACAAGCTGGGGCATAGGCCAGAGGTGTGGGGCGGCGAGAGGGTTCACCAGAGACAGAGTGGGGAGCAGAACAGGCAGAGCAATGGAAATACACTGCTCAGGGAAGCAGCGGGCAGGGCAGGAGAAGTCTGCCGCGCCATGTGGGAATCTCTAGGTAGGGTGTCGAACTCGCGTTGCCAACAGCTCCACAGCACAGCGCCCAACTGCTGAGCCACCAGGGTGGCCCAGAGAAGCCATCTTTTAAGAGAGATGACTGGGAATTTCCCAAAGTGATGAAAGACAAAAATCTACTATTCAAGAGAGACAACACAGATGAAGGAAAATTAAGATACGACTTCATCTATATAAATAATTAACTACAGAATGTTGGCAACAAAGATATCAAGAGAAGACAGTAAAGTTGGCTCATCTACAAAAAAATAAAGTCAGCCATTTTTTTTCAACATTGAACAATGGAAGCAATAGAAATGAGGTGTTGAAGGGGCTAAGGACAATAATTATCATTCAGAATTAGGAACTTAGTCAAACTGTCTTTCAACAATGCTAATGAAAGACAATGTAAAATAAAAAGTAGATTAATTTCAAAAGGAACTATAAAGTATATATAAATTATATATTGAATATATACTTTTGAAAGTTAGAAGCAGGATACCTGAGATGCAGATAAAATGGAAAAAACATCTGCAAATCAAAATAAGTATCTATATAATATCAACAGAGGATGAAAAATCAGGATAAGCCCAGGCAGATACCTTCCATGTTTGCTGCTGCTCAGAGTTCAGATGGTCAATTAATTCACAATATCACCCATCAGGAAGCTATTTATGTGAGGTGTTGTGTGGAGAACAATAGAGCAGGTATCTCTAAGTATTCTCTGATTATTTTTGTTTCTGTGATGCCCAAATAAAGGGAGTGTAGAATTTCCCCCCCTAATATTTAGAAGGCTCCAGGAAACTGCTACAAGCTTAGGTGGGTTTGATGGTTGTAAAGAGCCCACTGGTATATATGATTGTGGTTGAAAATCCAAGCTACACAGTAGAGGGTAAACCCCAGTAAGGTGATGTTGGTCTTACACACAATTCTAACAGAGGCCTTTTGAGGTTCATTTCTTCCGTGATTACTTTTGGGAATTGGGATCAGTCCACCCACTTCATGTTTCCAGGATCCTCATTTGGAAGTCTCTGCTTAACATTTTTTTTGAGAAATACTATGGAGAAACTAGAATGTCTCAACTATGGGTATCAACACCCTTGAAAAAATTTAGAAAGTTATTTTTCTACATTATGCTAGGAAATTAGACTCTCAGGCAGTCTTTCCCATATGCTAATAACTAAGAGCAATTCCTTTAATTCTAAGGACAACAGAGATTACTTTAGTAATCAGCAGTTAAGATAAATGGGCCATTTCTTAAAGTTGTCCAGGGACTTGTAATGACCCAACATAAATCACATGACATGACTTTGAGTTATGGTCCATCTCCTTATAACAGTAGGTGAGTGTTCCTCGAAGCACTCCAGCTATGCTTCCTGACCCTCACATGCAGCAGATGCTACTAGTGTACATCTTTCAGGCCACTATTTTGTTGCCACAAACTTCTGGAACAGAGAGGCAATGCTGTCATCTTGGAGTCTTACCATAAAGCTCACCATTGTAAAAGAAGCATTGCCCAAATTCTTTCCAGGCTGTATAGCCCACAAATTAAGCCAGGACTCAGTTTTCCTAAATTAACAGGAAGTGCATTAATTTCTAAGGTTGCCTCAAACGTCTTGATCTTTATTTTTCTTCCTGCAATTTGCTTGAGCACTGACATGAGACCATATCAGAATCTCTTTGAGGTCCTAAACCTTAAGAAGCAGAGTTAGGAAGAAAAGGAGGGGATGGTGGCTGTATGCAGCCTGCCAACAGCTTCAAAGATCTTCCCAGTGAGGATGTGCTGTGGGTGGGTGCCTGACTCAATATATTAATACTTGAAAAGTCATGATAAATATATTTTAGTCTCTGAAAATAATATTAATTTACATCCAAAAGTTCCAACTTGCACCAGTGTCCGAGCACTGATGCAGGATTCATGCCAATAATCCTGGAGAGTCTTTGATTGTAGCGAGTAAAGCAGTCTGGAACTGAAATTTTTACTACCCTGCTTTGATTCCTCGTACAGATTTGACACAAACTCAACATACTGGTGAAGTGAAAAATTACTGCTTCTTTGACTCTATGGTTGTTTTTTTTTTTTTTTTCCTCTCTCTCTCTCTCTCTAAGACACACAGAGATACTGGATTTCACTAATGAAGTCCCAATAGACAAACAAGGGTGTGAGATTGAAACAAGGGTTTCATTGAAAGGCATACCACACTCTCCAAAGAGTGGAGCCAGGTTTGCAATGAAATCACATTTCCTCATGACTTAATTAAATCTTGGTTGTATGTTCAAAGTTAGTCTTTGAAAATGTGCACAGGTAGAACTTTGCTATGTCTTACAGATTTCTGTCTTACCGCTTTCTCAGTAAGACATACAGATATTACATAGGCATTATCTACAGCTGAAACCCCTGCTGAGAAGAGGTTCAATTTGCTATTTGCTATATGATAGCATGTGGCCTAAATAAGTCAAGCTGGATAGAAATTTTCTAGAAGAGGTAAGCTGTGGCCACTAATACAGTTTCTGGCTTTGTCTATTCTCCAACCACGGTGATTTTATAAGCCAGTATATCTTGTGAAGCCAGTGGGACAGATGTTTGGGACAAAAAGAAATGAGTCTCCCTAACAAAACTTTTTAATTTTGTAGATTCCCTCTATGTCTTGAGCATTAGCATAACATACTGAACTGTTGTGCTGAGATCACTGGATGAGGGGCCAAGCAGCTCTGATGTTTCTCCCCAGTATAAAGACTTGAGACTCTGGACACACTCACTATGGGCTCCACTCCTGCAGCCAGAAGTGTTTTCAAGCAGTGGGTATTACAATGAGGAAGAAGAGGGAGAATGCACTTGCAATCTAACCTGGACTGGAACTGAATATGTCCATGGTGTGGAAGTGAAAGATAAGGAAACAAATCAAAGATGAATGAAATTTCTGGGCTAAACAACCGGATAGATGGGAAGGTCACTACATGGGAAGGAAACAGGTATGTGAGAAGTCCCGAGGATAGATGATATAGGCGCAGGTAGAGGGGAGCTGTTTCACGGCTTGCTGGCTAGACTTACCACTGGGCGCTGACTTGTAGGAGTCCCTGCCTGCTTAAGCGCTGCCCAGTTTCCCTCCAAACTGTCCTGCCTCAACTTTCCCATCCCTGCTGGCCCCTGTGACGCAGGGTCTTCCTAAGGCCTAGAGGGAAGGTCTGGCCATAGGGCCCCTCATTTCTGCCCAGCAGAAAATGCAGGTGACTTTGTATCTTAAGTAATTCCTTGGGTGTCTCTCAAGCCCAGAGAAACTCAGAGGTAGTTGTTCTCTCAGATTCCCACTGCGTGTTTCTACTCAAACAGTATTTTCACTAGAAGGAGAAAAGGAGAAAGGAATGTGAATCACTGTGTACCTGCTATAAAAGGCATATCATGTGCTATTGTCCCCATTTTGTAGATGAAGACGGACACTCTGCTAGCAAGGGTAATGACTTTGCTGGTGTCATGCTGCTAGTGAGTGACAGAGAAGGAATTTGAAGGGACATCTCTCTGACTCCATATCACATGTTCTTTTCAACCTCCATTCTCCCAGCCTTGGTGGGATCTTCACAAGTGATTCTCACCCTGCCAGGCTGGCAAAGCCCACAGGCTGCTGATAGGAGAGCCTTGGCACAGCCTCAGATCCCATCATTCACTGATGTCACAGATGCCATACCTGACACAAGTTCTTGTTCTTAAGCCAGTGAAGAAGGGGGAGACTTCCCCATGGCCATAAGGTGGGCAGAGGTTGGGGGTAGGGCAAGGATGTTAGCAGCACATTACCCGAAAGAGAGCCAAAGCAGAGTGAGAAAAGCAGCAGGTGGCTTCCCATGCAAACATCCACATAAAGAATCATGACGTGAAGACTCTCCCAAGCTGTTTCCTACAGCATGTCACAGAGTGAGTGACAGGCTTTGTGACTCTGCTTTGAGGTTGAGCTTTTTGAGACTGAGGGGAGCCCAGTAGGTGGAAGAGGAGATGAGAGAGCCTGAGGACAGGCTGCTGATACACTGGGTCTCACCTGTCTCTGCAAAATCTCTCTGTGCTCTTTGAGCTCAACATGACTGCTCTCTCTCTCACTGCTCATCCGTTTGCACATGAGCTGTGTGGCGTTTGACATCCTGTGAACTCAACTGTCACACCTTGGCTGTCACACTGAGGAAGTGCCAGCTATGTTTGGATTTTCTTCCCAGCTGATGATAAACCAGGGTTGCTGCTCAATAAACATTTTTTCACCATCTTCAGATCATTATTTGTGAACAGTGCTTTGCCTAATTTCCAGAAAGAGGAAATCTTAGCAGCCTCCTTTTTATCTTCTTTTCAGATAATCCGTGTCTGACTGAGAATGGATCTTTTTCTCCGGGTCATTACCCCAGGCAACTGACCCGCTGGCCTGACTCTTTTGCTACTGTTTGCTACTTCTTACTTTCATTCTGCTATGAGGCCTCACTTCTGGTATCCAAGCTAATTTATAATCAATTTTGGGAGCTACCTTCCTGGATCAAAACTCAAGATAAAAATCTACTTACATGATACTAAATGCATCCCTCACAGTCACTGATTTTGAAATCTTATAAATAAAAGCCACAAGGTGAGGCTGTAGACTGGTTTTCAGCATCTCGTTGCTCCGTTTCCCGGCCTTTGCAAGCTGTCCAAGAGCTAGAGCAGCTCCACGGGCTTATGACTTCTGTGCCACACAGGGGGTCTGACCCCTGGGACCCTTGAACCGATCCTCAGGGCTTTCTGGGGGTGATACAGCAGAGCTTGTCCCACAGTTAACAGATGAGGTCTTCCAGCAGAGGACAGAGCACAAATGTGCAGGCCCTTCCTTCTTTCAGGGATCTGTCTAGCACTGTGCAGGGAGGAGTCAGATAAGGAAGGAAGGGCTTCTGTCATGATTATGGAGGCTTCAAGAGACTGCTCTCACCACAAATGTGTTAATAAAAAGTAGTCCAAATTCCACCTTGTTTCTGAATCTCTTCAGGGCAGCCTGGGCTCACTCCACCCCACTGCTGACACAGGCAAAGGCAGGAGTAAGACAAGAACAGGCGTAGCCTCATGACCAGAGGCACTGACGCCCAAAAGTCACTTATGGTTCTATTGCCTTGAGAAAGTTACTTCACTTTCTAAGTTTTAGTTTCTCAAATGATAGTTCCTATAATTATTATCGTTCTGAGGATTAAAGAGAAAATCCATATGGTGCTTAAAGTACCTACCACTTATTAAGTGCTAAACAGGTATTCACATCTGTTACTCTCATTTGCATTACTTTTGAAAGGTCACCTCTTGGGGCTGCCCAGAGGTATTTAACATTCTCCCTTCAACTCAGCAAACAACTCAACCAAAGGTGACTGGATTTTGTGCAAGGAAAGGGGTCTGAGGGTTCCTTGCTCCTTCTGACAAATGGAAAACATTGAAAGTGCCCCCCTAGAATCTCAGGAAGGCCCCAGATGGGTGACTGTAGAGCCTTTCCGGAGTCACATCAGATTCTTCCCAGGGATCCTTTTGTCTGGGACCCTCTGTCCTGACCCTTAACCAGGTCACTTCCTGAGCCAGGCCTTCTCCTGCTGGCTCCCGGGTCTCCTCAGCCAAGACAGAGCCTTTCCCCTAAGCTGCACTCTCTCCTAAGGATGTAGGTGGCTCCTAGTCCTGAATGTCACACTTGGCCAACCAGGGGCACTGGTCCTCCTGGTCCTCCAGAGCTGTGTGTATCCTGCTTTCTGTCTCCTAGATCACAACCCCCTGTGACTGCAGCTTGCTCCTGGGACCCTCCCTTTCTTCAGTCAGCTTTGATATCTTCTCTCCTGAGCCTTCCTTCATCCACAGGACTTCTCAGGCCTGCTGCCTGCCCAAGGCACTTGAGAGCTGCAGAGCAGGAGTCTTTCTTTAGCTCTAATGACACTTAGCTGCTCTAAGTCAGGAATTCTACCTCTGTGGAGACAGTTAAATAAAGGTCCATGCTAGAGGCCAAAGTGGGGTGTTCTTTTGGTTTTAAAAGGTTCATGCGAAGTAATGCTGAGGAGAGTTAGGGAGCAAGAGGTAAGAGGAGGTGCAACTCTGTCCTTACAGAGCTCAGCGCCCCCCATATGCTGGGGCCAGCCCCGTGCATGGCCTCCCACCCGGCTGCAATCACAATAACAGGACGGCCCTGTGAGCTACTAGAACCATTTTGGAAAGTGAACCAGGAAACATTTATTAACATTAGAAATGTACACTTTGGAAATCCATTCGGGAGAAATGAAAGGCACACCGGATGGATGATTAAGGAAGCATCTGTAGTGGCAAAACAAGTGGAAGCAACCATTCCATCAGAAGGGAAAAGGTAGTATAAAGTGTGGTGCATTTAGACAATAGAACATTCTGCAGCTATTGAATTGTAAACAGATTTTAAACTGTTAAATCCATTTACCTGGATGAGCAGCTATGCACTGTTCTTAGGTTAAAAGGGGGAAAAGCTGCATAGTAATGAGTACAAGTGACACTAATTTTGTAACAATGATGTATATACGTATGTATGTATACATTTGCATATATTTGGATGAACACAGGGAAAAGTATTGAAGATTATTCATCAAACTGCTAAAAGGGTTACTTCACAGCAGGGGGCTTGGAGGAGGCAGATTATTAATTTTTTCTTAACAGAACTCTGTGTTGTCTCACCTGTAAAAATCACCATGTGTAACCTTAATCATAAAGTTAAAAGCTAAAAACAAATCAACTGTATGTTAAAAGATACCGATTTCTAGACTCCATCTCTTAAATGAGTTTCTACAGGTGTGGGGGAGTCACTTGTGTATTACGGGCAAACTTCACAGGTGTCCCCAAAGCCAGTTGGGTCTGGAAACCCAGGTATTGCCTACTTGAGCCTCAATAAATAATCCCCTCTGTATAGTAGGCTCCATGTGACCTCTCTCTGGGCTATTGTGAGGATTAAGTGACAGGCTGCAGTAGGGATTGAATAAATTTCTCTTTTCCTAAAGACCCTGTGGAATAGTTATCAAAGCCAGCCCTGACTACCCTGGCCAGCATGGGGATGCCCTCCTCTGAATATTTGTTGATTTTAGCTTATACGTTTTAGGTTTTGAAGTGTTTCACTGAATGCTTTTATTTTGTAATCTGAACAAGACTTTATTTCAGAAGTCATGTACTTTCAGACCCACTGAAACCAAACATCAGTATTTACAAAGTGGACCTAGCCAGTTTGGACACCCAGGTTCTTCTTCCAAATCCCTCTTATCAGATCTCCAAAGAGAATCCTTCATCTATGAGCTTCCCCAGACAGGTTTCATCCACCTCTGACCCTTTGCACAGGCCCTTTCCACCTGGAATGTCCTTTCCAGCCATGCATACCAAGTTAAACCTACTAGCTTTTTAAGAAAACTAACACTGAACTCCTACCAAGCCATGCAAAGGTGCATGCAACATTCCTGCCAAGTGGGCATTATTTTGTGGATGGGGTAACTGAGAATCTAGAGAGGATAAGTGACTTGTTCCAGGGCTGGGGTCAGCAAGTTGAAAAACTGGGATTTGAACTTAGCCTTTGGTTCTGGATTCAGTCTTGTTGCAGATCGCAGTGCCCCACAGGTAGCCCTGTTGACCTGGAGAGCAAGCACCATTGTGGTGTATGCCGCAGAGCACTCTACCCTTTTAGACCCCCAAGCCCACAGAAATGCATTTACTACTCCTAGGCACAGCATTGTTACCTCGGAGCATGCGACTTCCTCAGAGTCCCAGCATTATAAACCTGTTCTCTTTCCTGACCCTCAGGCTTCTTCTGAAGTGACCGGGGTGCCAGGGGTACCTCCACCCACTCCAGGTACCCATGCTGGGGACGCTGGCTATGCCACCTTTCTCTGAGGAAATGCTCATGAGCTTATATTCTCTCCTCTTCACTCCTGGCTTTTCCCTTATACAGAAGTACGGAACTCAAGGGTGGGAAGGAGATTGTTCCTAGCCCTCAACCCACAGATATTATCTGCCTCAGTTTCCCTAACCTGGAATACCTCCTGATTTGAAAAGCACTGTTTACAGCATCACGTTTAAAGTCTGGCAGAATTCCTGGGCTCCAAACCAGAAAAATTTCTACACATTTCTTTGAGGTGCAAAATCAAAGCCAAAGCCAATGACTAGTATCACCGTGGATATTCCTATACTTGCCCTCTCCATTAAAAAACAAGATCTACATTAGGCCCTTTAGTCAGAGTGCTCAAGAGCTCTCTAGTTCTCTATCTCAGGCAGATATACTGGGAGCCTGGCTCCTAGTCTAAGGGCTTTGTCTGGTTCTGTGACATCCTGGGATGTAAAGGCCTTGGATTCTGTAGCTATCTCAATTCTGAGCCTCCTGGTTGTCCTGAATATTCTGGATGGAGACACCATGAGAGTCTTTCTGCTGACTCAGAATTTATTTCTAGTCCCAGCTGTACACAGCGTCCATGTGTCTGAGCTCTTTGGGCCGGGGGAGTGCAGCTGCAGGCCAGGAGGAGGACCGTGTGTCAGCTTTCCATCCAGAGAGTCACCCAAAAACAGAGGACGTCCTTGGGGTTGGACCAGCTCCACAGAACACTGAACAAATTCCCATGATGCCAGTCTCCTAGGCCAGCGGAGAATGGCTGTTCTCTCCCAGTTCTAAGAGAGCAAAGGGTTCAAATTACTTCACTGCCACTAGATATACAGTCACCCTTATAGGCACCCTTGGGCTTCTCTGTTCTAGTCAGCAAGTAGAAACTCATAGGCAGGGAATATTTACAGTATTTCTCTGTAAAACAGAGGCCTTCCTAAGGCCTCTTTGTGATGAAGACATAGGACCATTACCAGACTCATTTCCTAGAGGCAAATTATTGTCAAGAAAATAGGAAGTTAGAAAACATTCAATCCTTTGAAATGCTGCAAAGGAGTGGGTGCTCCTTCCTGACCAAGGAAAGGATTCTCTGTGGCTTCCCAGACAGGGATGGGTATGACCTCCAACAATCACATTCAGTACTGGCTCACTTCTGGATTCCTGGATAAGGAATTTCTAGAATGCTGATGTCACAAGTTTCAATGTGGTTTCCTATGGGAAGACAAATGGATCCTTCTTGGATTGTGACACAGATGGAGACCAATAACCTCTGAACCAAGAGCAAAGTCTGTCTCAAAACTAACCCCCCTCTAACTTCTGAACCTCCAGAACTCTCCATTCTTTATCTCACCTGTCAACCTACTATTTCCTGGACCTTCCTCAGTCACCCCTTTAGGAAAACTGACCAGGCCTGTACTTATAGCCCATTCTCTAAGGATGTGATTTGAGTATGAAGCTGGCAGAGTTCAGGAGTGCATGTGGCACTTGCACGATTGGCTGAAACAGTGTTTAGCCTACAGAGGGTTAACTTTAAAGGTTGGGATCTTTGGAAAAGGCATCTATCAAAGCAGAAGAAGAAGGGGAACATTTAAACAGCCTAATAATACTCAGGTGTCCTCAAGAATCTGCTTAGTCAGGAAGCCTGCTCGCCAAGTTCTGGTGGTGGTTGTGTCCTTCTCCATGAGAGAAGAGACCAAGGACACTAGTTCAGAAACACAAGTGTGAGAGCTGTGG
Source organism: Scalopus aquaticus (assembly GCA_004024925.1). Classification (NCBI taxonomy): domain Eukaryota; kingdom Metazoa; phylum Chordata; class Mammalia; order Eulipotyphla; family Talpidae; genus Scalopus; species Scalopus aquaticus. The sequence continues at coordinate 42,184 of PVIJ01009463.1, forward strand.
ACAGAAGCAGCAGCACTTCTGGAAACACTACACCAGATGAACTAGTGTAGTCTTGTCAAGTGGGCATTAACTGCCACCTCACGTGATTCCAGCTGACCCTGTGGGGGGGGGGGGGGGGAGAGAGAAGGGTGTATCAAAGAGCCAGGAAGACAGGAGAGAAGGCAGTGCTGTGGAGAGCAGATGGAGTTTGGCTTGTTTTGGCAAACGTCTCTCTCCACACACACCAGAACATTCGAAGGCAGAAATGTCACCCACTCAAGGGACAAGAATAGGGTTGACAGTCAACTGAGCAAGCAAAAAGCAGGCCATTGCTGAGGTAAAACACATTAAGGCTGCAAAAATGCTGCAGCATTTTTACCTCCAGGTGGGGGGAAAATGTTAGTTGCCTCATTAATAGTAATTTCAAAACTTAATTCTAACAATAATATTAATCAGTTTGGATACGGTCCAGCTTTTAGATCTACCAGTAATTAGCTCGTTTTGAGGGTCTAAAGAGTTCCTTTATAGGTTAATTCATCCCAAGTCACTGATTTGCACCTATTTGAGGTGGTACAGATAAAAGTTTCCAGAAAGGAATGGATTAGTCTATGCAAATGACAAGGGCAAGACAGTTGAAGCTTAAAGTCACAAATTCTGGGGCATTTCAATTTTTTTTACATTAAGAAAAATTCCTGACTCGCTGTGAGAAACAGGCACTTCAAGCAGGGTGCTGACATGGGTTGCCGGCCCTCCTGCAGAGCTGTACCCCAGAACATTCACCCGCGCCTGTGTGCAAAGGTAAGGGAGGCTTCAGTCAAGGGCAGCACCCCTGAGGGTTTCTTTAGAGAGTTACTGAGAATTCCACAGGCGGGGGCTGCCCCCAGAGAATTAACTTCCGCACTTGGTCCCGACCGCCGGCCCTCCGTCCTCTGCTCTGCTCGAAAGCCCCCTCATACTAGTTTTAGCACCGCCCGGGTATTGGAGGAATAACGGTCTCACTGACCTTGGAGCCGGAGCCGGAGCCGAAGACTCGCGCGTCCCGCTGCAAGCACCACGCCAGGAAGTGCCACTGAGCCAAGCGGCTCAAGCCTTGAAAAGGCCGCGGGACGGGGTGGGGCTGAGAGGGGGCGGGACAGGGGCCTTCGCAGCCAATCCCGTGTCTCCCTCGGTGTCCTTGAAGGCTCGCCGCTGACTTTTATCTCTGGACCCTGGGCTCTGTCTAGCACTTGCCCTTTCTTTGAAATGTTTCCTGTCCCCAGGCCCAGTCCTGTAGCTGCCTCTCCCAGGGCTATGGAGGGGTTCTTGGGCATGGAGCCCGCTCATGCTGCCCAGCCTTCAGGACCAGGCCTTCAGAGTGGAGTTGACTGGTAAAACTTCAGCACCTTTAGATTTATTTCTCCCTTCTCTCAGGGGACCATCCCTAGGTCCTGGTTAGCTCTGGAGAATGGCTCCCATCCCTTCTCCCCGATCTGAGATGTGAGAAGATGTCTTTAAGCTAACGGGATTCTGAGCAAGGGACTTGTAGAGAATCTCCTTCTAACTTGTCTTGGGTCTGGGTAGGGACAAAATCAGTCACATATTTCTTCTAGATCAGGCCGTCAGTAGTAGCTAGACAATCGCACTTTCTATTCCACACCAGCTTAATATACCACCCAAAAGGCCTGGCAGGCCATATCACTGCTTAAAAATAGCCCTCCTTGGAACATCCACGGCAAACCGGAAAGTTTGGCTGTAAATAGTAATGACCCACCAGGACTTTGGACGGCAGCCCTGTCATCACAGAAGGCGCTGCCTGAGGCCTCCGGTGACAGTCACGTATCCAGCTTCTAGGGCTACATGCACATCGCCAGCCGATTCCCTTCCTTGTCAGGGCCCAGCCTTCCTTCTCAGAAGGGATGGTGGGGGTTGGGGGGGGGGGAGCAGCAGTAGAGGTCAAGAAAATTTCCCAGTTAAAGTAATTCTCTTTCAGAGTATCCTATTTTTTTAGAGCACAACCCAAAGCAAAATATTTTCCCTTTGCATGGGGTCTGACTAGGAGAGTGCATGAGGAAGACTGCTGGGGGCTGGAAAGATTTCTGACTGGGGATGATTATATGGGTGCACAGATGTGCAGAGATTCCTCAAATTGTACACTTAAGATTCAAGCACTTGACTTTATATGGTCATACTTCAGTTAATATTTCTGCCATCATTATGGCCTAGCTTATATTGAATTAGAATTTTTACAAAGTGATAGCCTTTCTACATATAATATACTTAGATATTTTCTAGCTTTTTCTTTTATTTCATTAAACTATAGATTGGACCAACCAAACTGCCTGCATGATTCTGTAAGGAGTCCCACTTTGCATGAACTACCAAGGTGGACTATGGTCTCTTCAGTCCCTGGGGGAGTCCCCTGGTGGAACAGGCAGTGAAGTGGGGGTATGTGGGCTGACAGGTGCTCAGTTGGTACCTCTGCATTTTGGGGGTTGGGAGAAGGAGTCTAGGCTTATTTCTTCCAAAATAGCTCTTTTGCATACACAGTTTCATGTCAGTTCAGATACCTCGTGAAATAAATCCAGTGACCCTGAAATAGTCCAGACTCTAGACCCATAAAACCACAGTTTTCACCAGCATGGACATGCAGACTAAAGCACAGCAGTTACAAATCCTTCATTTTCTTTTTTCCCCATTCCCCACTAATGGCTATTTAGCTCCATCTCCAATACACCCTTCACAAACCTTCACACATCTTACCTTAACCCCTCATCTTTTTTTTTTTTAAGATTTATTTATGCATACAAGCTGGGGCACAGGCCAGAGGCGTGGGGCGGTGAGAGGGTTCACCAGAGACAGAATGGGGAGCAGAACAGGCAGAGCAACGGAAATACACTGCTGAGGGGAGCAGCGGGCAGGGTAGGAGAGGTCTACTGCGCCATGTGGGAATCTCCCTGGTTGGGTGTCAAACTCGCGTCGCAGATGCCAACAGCCCCACAGCGCAGTGCCCAACTGCTGTACCCCAGGGAGGCCCAACCCTTCATCTTTTACAGTGAGCTAAGGTCAGAAAAGCTGACAAGCTAGGATATGGTTGTGAAAAGGTTATGCCACTCTTCTTTTGGCAACCTGGGCATCTTCAAGTGTACTATAAAGGTGGAGTGATAGGGGTGGGGACCTCTGCAAATGACTGACAGCAGAAATGCCAGTTTCTGAAAGTCTTTCAGACTCTTCCCCTGTCCTATGCTATTTATTCCCTTCTCAGTATGCTCAACTCCCTTCAAAGTCTGGGGATTTCACCCATATCTACTGGCTAGAGTGACCACATGGCTGGTTCTTGCCATAGGGGCAGGAATACAATCGCTTGTATGAAAAACAATTACTTGCTTATCATAAAGAAATCTCTTGTCTTGGACTTACCTTATTCTCTTTTCCATTCCTGAATCTGGCTGGAGCCTGGGTGTGGAGGGACCAAAGATGACCAGCAGGCAAGGCAATCCCTCATGAGGTAAACAAGTAATAAGGTAAAAGGAATCTGGGTTCCTAAGAACCCCATAAGCCTGATTGCTCAGTTGGAAAAGGAAGCCTAGGGGTATAGAGGGGGCCCACTTTCTTCCTTTGCTCAGTCCTCTTCTGTACTCAAGAGCTAGCTGCACTGTGATTTCTTCAGCTCAAAATGCCAAGACAACTTCATCTACTTAATAAAAGTTAAAGTATTTTCAGATATATTATTCCTTGTAGTCAATTCTAGGGGGCAGATAGGAGTCTTATTTTATAGATGAGGAAATTCATCTCAGATTATGCCAGACATCATCCAAGGTCAGAGCTAGTGCTGGCTGGACTAGTTGTCCCCTTCAATGTCTTTTCTTTTCTTTACAGCCTGTTCACAAGCATTGAGCTGCTATTACATGAACAGAACTCTCTAGGTAATAGTAAGGAGTTCTCTGTGCCTGAACTTAACCAAACATAAACTGAGGATGTCACAGGAGATTTGAGCACTGGAAAGAGTAGAACTAGGTAATCCTTAGTATCTTTTTTCTGAGATTCCCCAAATTCTATGATGTTTAAATACCTGCAACATGGTTTCTTCTAAACTTCTTAGCCCCTGAACTCTAGAAATAAAAAAAAAATATCTGAATGAGCCCATTGCTATGAAGAAGACAATGTAGAAAAATGCAAAAAGAATTAACTGAAGAGACCAATGAAATGTCTGAGATTCAAGAAAGGCAATGTTTAATTTGCATATAGGCATAACCCACACCTCATCCAGCAAGTGTTAGGCCACAGCACAAACTCCTCTTAGAGTCCCAAATGTTAGATTTACAAAGTAACTGCACACAACAACATGCTTCTCAGAGTAACACAAGGTTTGTTCATCACATACATACAAATAACAAAGAACTACATTTAAATCCTCTGCAAAAGAAAGATGAGGTTGGTAATCACATTACCTCAAAGTTGGGTAACACTTGATGGTTCACATCTAGTCCTCATGACAGCCCTGTGAGATGGGGAGCACAGGGATTACTATTAACTCCATTTTGCAGATGAGGAAACTGAGGCTTAGAGAGGTTTTAGCACTGGCTTAGCCTTTCCCAGCTTGGAGATGTAGATTTGATCCCAGGACACAGGGCTAGAAGGTCTAGTTCAGTGCTTTTTCATAACTGCCTTTCTAGGCAATATGAAATGAGTGTGAGAACTATTATTTTTGAGGGGCAGGTGAGATCAAATACAATCAACTTTAATGTTAATATCATGCTGTATGGCAGTCAAGATGAATAATTTTGTGAATTCATTCCTGTTTTTATACCTACAATAAAATAGCTATTTTATACTTTACTCTGCCCCACCTAAAAGACACAGAGAAATAGTATTCTGATTAGATTTCATGGACCCAAGTTTTATTACCAGGATTCGACGTAGTGGCATCTATAATCAAGTCATTATTTAAACTTATAATCTATTGTCTTGCTGAAATAACAATGACTCTTACTTATTTATTCCTTCTTAGAGTGGATGTTAGCCTGGCTCTATCCTTTAGCTATAAATAATATGGTATCTTTTATCCCATTTTAATAGTAGTAAAAATAATAAATTTTACAGATTGGATTAAAAATTCCTATGTTTTGGATGGACCTAGAGGGGATCATGATCAGTGAAATAAGCCAGAAAGAAAGAGAAAATTATCGAATGGTTTCACTTATAACAGGAATATAGGGGAGCCAAATAAGAAAGCAACATTCATCAGAGGGAAGGAGGGGAGGGGGAAGGCACAAGAGGGGGGAAGAGGGAGCACGGAGGACTATGGTGATGGCTCCACGGGTGAACAGGTGGTGGGTAACTTATGGGGAACACACAATAATGTAAAAGATATGAATAACAAAAATAAATATCTATAAAAAAAATTCCTATGTTTGAAAGCAAAGAGAAAGATTTTTTTCAGGGGTAATAAAATCAAATCTTGAAAAGCAAAGCTAAATAAAATCCTGTTTGAAAATAAAATTCAATTTTACTGAAAATAATTCATCTCTTTTATTCGTTTTAGTTAAGAATTTTAAAGCAGCTCAATCATTGCCAGCCAACATCTTGTCCTGTATGATATTGCATGACTATTATCACACAGTTTTCAAATTGGAATATAATGGATTTTCTCTTCCAAGTTATTCAGTATCTATAAGTTTCATTTGTTTTTAAGTAGTACTTTAAAATAACTGAAATTTAACAAACAGTAATGGGGACTTTTGTAAGAGTCACTTGAAAATATTATAACAGTAGTTTAAAATTCCCTCTTTAAATTCCTTCAGAGAAATACTAATTGAAAGTGACAACATCCTACTTCATGTCTGAATCTGTCACATAATATATTGATTTAAGTAAGAAATTTGTCTCAGTAGCAAAATGGGTCGCCTTAGTTAATAACAAAAGGCACCCCCTAAAGTCCCAAAAATAATTTTATTGACAGCACAAAATGTGAGTATTCATCTAAAAGCATGACATTGGATTTTACTTCTGATTTTCTGGGCTGATTTTGGAGTAATGTAAGTATTTGCTACTTGGCTGTTAGAGGCTAAGCTCCCATTGACTCTTATAAATGGGTCTCAAATAATGGAATATGGGCAGATGCAGCTGGGTGTGCACACCCCAACAATACACACAAAACTTGCAAAGCAGAAGAGGACAGGTGGTTCAACAATCAGAAGAGACACCGCAAAATGCTTTTGGGGATTTTAAATGTGACTAAATTGAGGGTTTTTTGAATGTGTATTCCTATCTCAGTTGCCCCAGAAATGACACAGGTCATCAAAAGGAACTCCTGTGTAGACAGAGTTCTCTTTTCTTGCAGCTCCTGCTAGACTTCAGACTCTGAGAAGCAAGAGGGACATGTAACAATAAAACACTAAAAATCAATACAGCAATTCATAGTGCCACAGCTGACCACTGAGGGGCACTTCCAACATTTTGCAGAAAATAGATGTGAGAGCCTTGTCACCAGTTGGAAAAACCCGCCCTCCAAAAGAGGAGGAGCATTTGTAAGTTCCTTTATCTCCTGTTTTTCTTTAATAAGAATGACGGGAGCATTTCGGTCAAAACTAAGGATCCAAGCTTCCAGGGAAGGTACATTCAGAACCACCCTTTCCTTTCAGAAGACTGGGGGCGCCAAAGCAGAGTTGAATGAATTGAGCTTTCCACAGGTTATTTTGCCTGAAACGACTATGTGTGTGGCCTTTTCACTAAATTTGTTCTGTTTTTAGTTTACCTTCAAGACTGTGTTTTGGAGATGAGAAAGTTAACCCTTCCTTTTCTTCTGTAAGACCTTGAGGTGCTAGGTGCAGTTCAAATCCTCAATTTCTGAACACTGAGAAATAAATTGCAAGTTATGCATGGTTAGGATCCAAGCAACCCATGCTTCATATCATGCATTAAGATGCATCAACCTCTTATGTGAAACTACAGAGAACAAGCAACTTTTTTTAAAAAAGAAATTAAGCATCCATCTTGGGGTTTAGTGCTACACTGTTGGCTAACATGAGCTATTGAAAATATTTTTGATTGGCCTCCAAATATGGTAAATATTTTCTTTTACTTACTTGATATTTCACTATGTAGTTATGTACAGAGATGGCCCTTACCATGCAGGGAAAACATACATTCTCCACCTCTTGGTACATTATCAATGCCAGTGCTTCCACTGGGTCTTATGCACCCGCAAGTTGAAGTCATTATTCAGCCATTAGCTTAAACAACATAATTAAAGTGCAAAGAAAGGGAAAACAGACAGGTCATTTTTTTTCATTGTCAGCATCAATACATTTCATGCCTCTAAAAGGAAATGTCAGGTGCAATAGGTTGGAGTAACAATAGCTAGATGTTCTCTTCCTTCTTTTAAAGCAGAGGTCTCCCTGAGAAGATAAGAGGGAGGTAAACATGAGCGAGCCCTATTTTTTCAACAACTGACAATCCTGGGGAAAGCCCTGTCACTTCCCCAACACAAGGTATCAGGACTAGCCCCTGCATTTGGTTTTATGATGTAAGAGTTGTTCAGTGGTTGGGCCCATTTTTCATATGCTTATAAGATTTTCAATCAGAAATATCTCAAAATCATTTTTTAAATAAAGAGGATTGGGGAAGAACTGTCTACCAGCAGTATATGGAAGTACAGGCTTTAACAAAGAAAATCCCACAATATAATTTTTTTTTAAAATACAACCAATGTTAATAGAGAGCCTAAAAATGGTTTGTATACATCAGAATGGATTCTCACAGAACTAGGAGGGGAAGAAGAAAGCAATCATAACAAGGTGCAGAGATGATTTTTAAGTCTCTGTTCATTAAGTATTGAAACCCACACTTTCCAACAGCACTTTGTGACTTTCTGTCTTATTCCACAGTTTTGTCGGTGAGGTGTACAGGCACCTTTTCACAAACGCTGCACCTGCCTCTCTAAGGGTGCTGGCTTCTGGTGCACCATGAACATCAGGAAGAAGCCTCCACCCCACCCACTCAAGCAGCCACTGGTTGGAATCTTTGGGGCACAGTCTACTGAGTTTTTAGTTAAGGGAATGTTACATACAAGTTCATTTTCATCATTTCTATTCTGTCCTGTCACCGAAACAATAAAAAAGCAGCTTCAGAACATGCCATTCCTCCAATATAAATATGTATAATGCACTGAAGACCATGCACATGCTGCAGACTGAAATCGCTTATGTGTCAGCCAACCCCTATGAAAGAAGCCTCGGCTTTTCTGTGAAGCTTGTCAGGAAAAAGTAACGGAAGCAGTTCAGTCCTAGACGAGTGGTAGCTGTGCCCAGGCCAGTAAAGTGCCAGAGAAATGATGGTCTTGTCCATGGATTCTTTGCCCCTAAGTTCTAACAGAACTTGGGCCAGTGTTTCAAATATACCTTCTTACCTGCTTCATTAAAATGGTCACTGGCAGCTCCCATCTTATACTCCCTTAGGCAAAATGTGCCATCTGCTTGATTAAATACCAACCTTTTGACCTTCCCACCCAAGTCTGAAGCATCTGACTTTGATGCCCCAACAGCTGGGCTTCCCTGGCTGGAGACAGAAAACAAGTTCAGTTCTATCCTCTTTGGTGGACAACGGAGACTGGCTTCATCTCCCTTCATCCTTGCTGCACCATGGGAAGCGTGACATGCACAGTACTGTCCTTCCTGCTTTCCATGAAAGCTCCATGGACTCAGGGGAAAAGTCGGATCTTCAAGCAGGGAGCCGGGGTTCAATTTTTAGCGACAGCCCATACAGTGTATCTTCATCTATGATGAGGGCCTTGTCAAGTAAGTACTGAGTGACCTGGAAGAAAAGGGAAACCCTACCTTTTAGTTCTTTCAGAACACCAGTTTATATATACTCTGAATGGAACCTGCCCCAATTCAACACTTTCTCTGAAACATCAACAAATTCATAGTTTGATGAGTTTTGGCAAATGTATATACCCATGTAACTTACATATATGTCATCCTATAGAACAACATTGTCACCCCAGAGGTTCCCTCTCAGTCAATCTGCTTCTAGAAGCATTTTCTGATTTCTCTCATTGAATACTGTTTTTGTCTCCTTTAGAAATTCATATAAATGGAGTTAGAAAGTATGTATTCTTTTGTGTCTAGCTCCTTTCATTCAGTAGGTTTTGAGATTCATCCATGTTGTGGCATGTATTAGTAGTTTGTCCCTTTTTGTTGCTGAGTAGTATTCCATTGTCCAGATATGCTTATATATTTGTTTATATATCCATCTATTGATGAGCACATAGGATACTTCCAATTTGGGGCCATTATTAAAAAAATGCTATGAACATTTTGTACAAGATTTTTAATGGGCATGTAATTATTTCTACCTTGGATAAATACCTATGTGAGAAATTGCTGAGCCATAACATAGAGGCATATTTAATTGGCCATTTTTGTTTCTTCTCCTGTGAATTACCTGTTTATAGTTTGCCAGTTTTTCTACTAGTTATTTATGCTTCTATTATCAACTTAAAGGAATATTTTTACCTTTCTCTTTGTTTAATGTTACAAATATTCTTGCTTAGTCTATTGCTTGTTATTTTGACTTTTAAAATAATTACCCTTTATCATGTAGAAGGCTTGATTTTGATGTAGAATATGTTATTTTTCTATTACAGATTTTGTATTCTGTGCTTGAGAAGGTCTTTGAAATCCAAAAGTCATGAATATTTTATTCAAATAATATGAATATTTCTTTTTATATTTAGGTAATGGGCTCATCTGGAATTTATTTCTGTGAATGGTATAAGATGGAGAGCCAGCATTTCTATGCCATTTGTTGAATGGTCACTTTCTGGCACAGTCTTTAAATGCTTTCCTTATCCCAAATCCAATTTTCTGATAGATGAAATCTGTATTTGGACTTCATTCTGTTCCACAGAATATATTTCTGTGCCAACATGGTTCTGTCTTCTTCATTATAGCTTTAAGATGTTTCTGTATCTGGTGCAGAAGCTCTCCCTTAGTCTTTATTTTTCAAAAAGTCATCTGTTTTTTGTCTATGTTCACTTATGAATTTCAGATAAATTTGTCAAGCTCCATGAAAGACCCTAATGATATTTCAATTAGAATCTCAATGAATTTATAGATTGAGGACAATAGATAGCTTTATAATAGCAAGTTTTCTGATTCATGAATATTATATCTCTATTTAATTTGTACTTATTTTATGTCTTTCAGCTCATAAAGACCCTATTTATTTCTTGTTCCACTTAATGCTAGATATTATAGATTTTGTTACTATTTGGATGAGATTTTTTTCTATCATATTTCAATAAATTCCTACCATGTTGAATACTGTTGGCCTTTAGATGTTAAGTTGCCACATTTCCTTAAAGATTTTGTCAGTTTTTCTTTTGATTTTCTAGGTAGCTAATCAAATCATCTGTGGATAATAGCGCTTAATCTTTACCTTTAACATTTTATACTTTTAGCTTCTTTTTGCCTTATTGCCATAGCTAGTTTTTTCCAGCCATCCCTGAATATTAACAGTCATTGTGACAACCTTGTCTTATTCTTGACTTTAATTCATTCAAAATATTATTACCCAGTATGATCCAGTCACTGTACATGATGCTGGAGTTATAACAAAATAGTGTTCTGGCCCTCATTGATGTTATGTATATGTACACTATCGCGTAAATGAATGAAAAATTGTAGCTCCAGTAATTGCTACAAGGAGAAGTACATAGTGCAATAAAAGTGTAGAAGGGTGAGGTAGGGGAAGTTAGGGAAGATATTCCTGAGAAAGCCTTATTTAAGCCATGTACCAGTTAGCTATAATGAGGAAGAAAGTGTACCCCAGACACAGAAAACACACATATAAAGGCCTTGTGGCTGAAAGAAATAGGCCAAAAACAAGAGGCTATTAAATAAGAGGGTGTCTCTCAGTATTGATGTAGGAACTTACATACATGCATGTATATGCGGAAGGAGGAGAGGCTAGAATAATTTGTGTGGTAATGGAATGGAATTGGAGGCATCGATATGCACTTGTGTTTTGCTTAATGTAAATATAATGATACAGATATATTTATAAATATGTGTAAATGCATAGGTTTGTATATACATACATATTTTTGTACACAATCTGTTGATAGAGTGTAAAAGAAATAATACCTAGTAGCAAGGAACGCATCTAGTGTCCATAACTGGATCCTAACACAAATCTCTGATAAAAGGAACTAGGGCTTCTGGAAGAAATAATGGATTATAGAAATAGGCAATTTTGAGAGATAAGATGAGGCCACATAATACAAGACTTCTGGATATGTGAAGAATTTTTTTCTGCAGCAGGGACAACTCTCCTCCCAAGGCTGCCTGCCTGCGACTATACAGACCTCTTTTAGCAAACCTGTCCCTTTCAGGGGCAGCACTTTCTGCCCAGTTGAGTCTATATAAGTGTCCCTTATTCTTCCCCCTTTTTATAATAAACCTGCCCTTTTGTATATTAAGATAGATAGATAGATAGATAGATAGATAGATAGATAGATAGATAGGTAGATAGATCTTTATCCCAAGAATAACAGGAAGCCAGTAAAGTACTGTATACAAGGGGGAGACATACTCCACTTTGTGTTTCAAAGCTATCTCTCTGCCTGTAATTTGCAGAGTACATTTTGGATTCTAGAGTGAATTCAAGTAGCCTAGGTAGCTTGGACTAGAAGATGTGGTGGTGTATCAACAGAACTTTATGAGAAATTGATGTTCTTTTTATTTCCTTTCTCAATTAGAGTTGACAAAGATTTGTCTATTCTATTGGTCTTTTATGTGAGTCAGCTTTTGGTATTATTGATCAACTCTACTACTGTTTCTTATTCATTAATTTCCACTTTTTTCCACTTTGTATTAATATCCTTACAACCACACAATCAACATTACCTTTGGCTGATGGTCTATGCGATAGGAAGTTTGCTGGAACTGGCGTATCTCTCTGATGATGTGTGATATCTAGTGGAGAAACAACAACAAAAGCATTTTTGTGTCCTTCAGCACATTCTTCTGGGGGGCCCATCCCAGAGTAGGTAGGTAGGTAGTTCCAGTGAGGTATGTGAAGCCCTGCCAGTTCATTCTCTATGCCCAGGGTTTTCTTGCCCATCATTGAACCAGTAAAATGCTAACAGCAAAAAGCCACTGAATTCACAATTAGGAGAACAACTGGCTCTGGGTGACCTCACGTTTGGGAGTGGCAAGTTCTGGATGCTATTGTCGATGGTCTCCTTGCTTCTAACTTGATGCTGAAAACCCAGTTACCCAGCAAGAAGATTACAGCATTTGTCTATCATTTGTCAGTCTTAAAATGTCATCCTGAGGCTTGATTCCCCATCCAGCTTGCCCCAACTGCAGGCTGAATGACAATGCCAATAATCTCAGCAATCTGCTAGCATCAGACATTAGAATCAGTGTCCACCAATTCTTCCATCTCAAGATTAAAAAGCAAACCCGTGACTTTCATTATTTAACCCCTTCTTTACAAGCCACTGATGTCATTGAAATTTGGTAATTATGACGTTATGACGTACCATTCTCATCTTGGAGAAATTGACAAGGCCTTCCTCAGTAAAGTTAGGTGTTCCTTCTTCAATAAATGCCAGGTCTGTCAGGTACATGCCCAGATAAGGAACAGCTGGGGGGTTACAGCTGCAAGACCAAGAGGCACTGTTCCCATATTTAGTCACACAAATGTTGACTCCCTCCAACCCCCCAACTTAAACAGGAAGCAACTATGCTGCTTCAATCCTAAAGAATAAAGTATTTTAATTCCATTTTCAGAAGCATACTCATGATATGCAGTCTTAAATATATCCCACAAAAGAATATAATACAAAATTACAGCCCATGCTTTAGTATGTGTTTGAGACAATGGCATGTTCAAACAACAGATGTCTTAAAGACAAAACCAAAATATTTGCCAGCAGTACTTATTTTGCAAAATTTGCAAATTGGCCACACTTCTCTGAAGGGTTAAAAACATGTAGGGAAACCCCTATGTATTCACCTCGTTAAAGTGTAAACATTCAACTTCAAAGAAGTGGGTGGGAAAATCAATGTGATTAGAGTTTGTAAATTTTATTTTAGTATTTAAATGTTCTAGAAGCTGTAGCCTTAACACTGCAAATGCACACTGAAACGGAACCTTCTTTAGTGTTTTCTTGTGTATGTGCATGTATTTTGGAGGAGGGGCAGCACACCTGGTCTTCTCAGAGTCTAGATCAGGGAACATGGGCTTTTGAGCCATGGGCTTTTGACCCAGAGAGAACTGGGTTTGAGTCTCCCCTGAACCACTTACTAAGTGATGCTGGGCAAACTCTCAACTGCAGTAGTCTCCTCCTCTGTAAAATGGAGACAATATCTCCATTTCTTTAGATGGTTGTAACACATCAAGCACTCAGTATGAAATCTGTCACTTAGTGTAACTATTTAGTGTGTAGCTCTTGTAAACTAGTCTTGTTATTGCTATTGTTATTATTACTATGAGTTTTTCACTCACAGCCTCACAGGATTAAAGAGTAAAAGTCAAGTCCATGTGATCAATCAGAAGAAAACCAGTTGTAGAATAGTCACTCTTTGCTTTTCTTTCAATCTGTGTTTATAGGTATGTGTGTAGAGAGAGAAAATAATCCAATAATAATAAATAATAAATAATAAAATTCCCAAATAGGTGACAATTATCAATGGTATTAGGATATTCAAATTTAAAAAAAATTCACAGGAAAGCAATGTACTTAGATTAGGAAATACCAAATCAAGAAACTTTTTATAATAAATCGTTGATTAATTGTGGTGATGTTGATCCAGAGAGCACTGGGTTTGAGTCCCCCTGAACCATGGAAGTCCCATGTGCGTGAGCCACTACATGCACAGTATTCCAAATGAAAATCAGAAAAAGACCGAGGTGATGAAGCTATTTCCCATTTGTTTTTCTTTTCAAAGCATTGGAGATAGGCTACTATTCAACTTATTCAAATCAATTTCTGATTCAAGAATAATTTCATGATTAAGATAGACATACTTCTTAAGGGTTTCTCTGAGGTTTTTAAATCTTCCTTCAGATGAAACAGTCTTCTGAAGCTTGTCCATTAGTGCTTTTGTCTGGAAAGAAACAAATTACTTAGTACATCATTCAAATTCTCCTGTGGTTTGATAAGAAAGTGAGTGGCCAAAAGATGTTTAATTCTCTTCTCAGTGGCAGATGCTGATAGGTTTGCCACACAGTTGTGATGTGATATGATTTTCAAAGTGTAGGCTTGGGGCATTATGCTTCCATTAGTTTTTAAAAATGAGGAACATGTGAAGAAGAGAAAATGACTACTTTTAGTCATTTAGCCAAAAGGAGGAGAAAATGTAAAGATGAGAAAAATTATAATTCCAGGAAACTTAAGGACCAAAAGAACTGAAAAGCACACGCTAAATGTGGAATCTTAAAGATGGGGCCTCATGTTAGGGAGTTCTCATGATCAGTCTTTACGAGTGTTAAATTCGTCGTCATCAAAGCACAGCTATGGTTGCCTCACCATTGACCAACCAATATCCTCTACTCCAAATCCTTTCTTTCATGATCTTCATCAATTTGTTTAGAAAGTTTAACTGATATTTACCAAAAAATAAAATTGTTGACAATGGTCTGGAGTTTCTTCCAAGGACATAAGAGGAAAGGTAGAGTGACCCTTGGAAATGATGACCCACTCTCAGTAATATCCACACCCTAGGAGAAACACTTGAATAAGTCTACAGACGGGCCCTCCCTGGTGGCGCAACGGGTTAAATCTCAGCCTATAAAGCTATCCGCAGCCACTGCAGCACAGGTTCGATCCCCAGCCAGGGAGCTTCCCACATGGCGCAGCAGACCTTTCCTGCCTCTCTCGCTGCTCCCCTCAGCAGTGTACTTCAGTAGATCTGCCTGTTCCGCTCCCCACTCTGTCTCTGGTGAATATTCTCACCACCCCACACCTCTGGCCTATACCCCAGTTCTTGTATGCATAAATAAATGAATCTTTAAAAACAAATAAGGTCTACAGAGTACTCTGTCTCAGCCTGGAGAGGTGCTGCACAGCCTCATGAGAGCTGTCAGAATGACTCAAAGGGCTGCCCAGGGCTGATCCTTGTTCCAGCAAGGTTCAGGGAGAGATAAAGATTTGTGGGGAAAGGCTGGGGGTAGGCAGGCCTCCTCCTGCCCCAGGAATGGTCTTGGCTCAAGAAAGCTATAGAAATACAATCTGTCCCATAGTTACAGACTAAATTTGGTGGGCACCCAAATACATATCCTATCAGACTTCTGGCTGTCTCCCAGATAGGACTCAGTCCAGAGAAGGAATAGCTCCAGAGCAGAGAGACTCGCCCAAAGTATCTAAAACAGGACATATCTGCAACAAGACTCTCTCTATACCATGACTGAAGCAGGTACTTACTGGGCCCTGGAGGATAGTCTATCACCAATGCTAAAGCCAGTTTGAGTGATCCATAATGTAGCTGAACCTGTATAATAATCTATTTAATGCTTCTACTGGTATTCAAAACTTGAAAAATAATTTCAATTTTGGTCTTATCATTACTTCATAGTCAGTTCAGTTATACCTAAATCTTTATCCTGTTAAAAGCATGGTATCAATTAACTATAGCAAAGGTACAAAATTTTCTTAAAGAAAATTTAACTGGATGTCAACTTCAGAGGAAAAAAAGAAACAGGTGAAGGCAATAGAAAAAGAAGTGTGTGATAGGATTATATCTAGTGTCCCATGGCTGAGGCCACTACTGCCTTAGCAGGAGGCAAAACAGCCATCTCAAAAGGATCTAGCCTTTGAATTATGATACAGCTCTTGAAACAATGTTTTAAAAAATTCCAACACCCATTTATATTAAAAACTCTTGTAAAAATAGGAAGCAAGGGTAACCTCCTCAATTTTGTAAAAGGCATTTGAAAACAACTGTAGTTAATGCCATCTTTTATGCTGAAAGGCTGAATGCTTTATCTCCCAAGATCAAGAACAAGGTAAGAATGTACTGTCTTACCACTCTTATTCAACATAGTATTAGAAAACCCAGCTAGAGCAGTACAGCAAGAAAAGGAAATAAAAGGGATATACGTTTTTGCAAATAAAGAAATGATTGTTTCTATGTACAGGTGACATATTTTTCTGTAAAAAAAATCCCAAGGAGCCTACAAAAAAAAAAAAATCCAGAACTAATAAATGAGCTCAGCAAGATGGTAGATTAAGATCGATACACAAAAATCACTATTATTTGCATATACGAACAATGGAGGTATAGAAATTAAAATTAAAATGACAATAACATTTAAAATTTCTCCAAAGAATATTAAATGCTTAGAAATAAATTTAACAAAACATATAGAGGACTTGCAAGCTGAAAATTTCAAAATGTTGATTTAATAAATCAAAGAAAACCTAAAGAAATGGTGGCAAATACTCTATAAAAGACTCAACATAGTACAGATGCCAATTCTCTCCAAATTATTTGTTTACTTAGTGTTTAACATTTAATTAATTAATGCTTAATTAATTCCAATTAAAATCTCAGTGAAGTGTTTCTAGACATAGTTTTTAATCTAAGATTTATATGGAAAGGAACAGCACCTAGAGTAACTAAAGCCATCTTGAAACAGAAGATTAAAGTAGGAGGAATATAGAAAGAATACTCAAATCTCAGAGGTTAAATACAAAACAATCTAATTTAAAAATGAGCTGAAATAATAAGAAGACATTTCATTAAAGATGGCAAACAAACACATTAAAGATACTTAACATCACTATCTTCAAATACAATTCAAAGCCATGATGAGATCTCAAATTGGCTAAAATGAAAAATAGCGATAATGCCGAATGCTGGTAAGAACTGGTTCACTCATGCATTGCTGATAAGAATGCAAAATGGTACAGCTACTCTGGAAAAGATTTGGCAGGTTTCTTATAAAATTAAATATGAATTTATCATATGATCCAGCATTTATCCCAGAGAAAAACTTTTGTTCACACAAAACCTATACATAAATGTTCACAGAAGCTTTAATGTAATAGCTCCAGAAACAAGCTAGATGTTCTTCAAAGGGTTAAACAACAGGTGGTATATCTATACCATAGAGTATTACTTGGCAGTAGAAAGGAACTAAGTATTGATAAATGTAACAACTTGAATGGATCTTAAGGGAATTACGCTGAGTTTTAAAAAAGGTGATCTGAAATGTTTGTACTCTATGATTCTATTTACATAACATTCCTGACGTAACAAAGTTAAAAATTATAGAGATGGAAAACATATTACTGGTTGCCAGGAGTTAGGAAGGGGGGAGAGCTGTGGCTTTAAAAGAGTGGCATGAGAGTTCTCATGATAGAAGTGTTGTCTCTTGTCTATGCTGGTACTGACATACAACCACCGATGTGAAAAAAAGTGCATAAAACAAATGCACACAAGTGAGTACATATAAAACTGGCAACATTTGAATAAGGTCGGTGGATGATACTAATGTAAATTTCCTGGTTGGGATATCATCTATAAATATGTTACTGATGGGAGAAGTAGGGTATAGTCTGTAGGAGACTCCTCTGTATTATTTCTTACAATTGCATGTGATTCAATAAACATCATTAAATTTTTCTTTTTAAAAATCTATTTATATGGCTCTCCCTGGTGGCGCAGCGGTTAAGCGCTGCACTGTGGAGCTGTCAGCAGAAGCAACGCGGGTTTGACGCCCAGCCGTGGAGATTCCCACATGGCGAGGCAGACCTCTCCTGCCTCATCCGCTGCTCCCCTCAGCAGTGTGTTTCCCTCGATCTGCCTGTGCTGCTCCCCACTCTGTCTCTGGTGAACCCTCTCGCCTCTGGCCTGTACCCCAGCTTGTATGCATAAATAAATAAATCTTTTTTAAAAATAAATAAACAAATAATAAAAATCTATTTATAGAGCCTTCCTGGTGGTGCGGGGGTTAAAGTCAGTGCTATCAAGCTACTGGCAGCCACTATGGCATTAGTTCTATCTCTCGCCAGGGAGCTAACCTACGTGGCATAGCAGAATTCTCCTGTCTGGCCCGCTGTTCCCCTCAGCAGTGTGTTTCAATAGATCTGCCTGTTCTTCTTCCCACTCTGTCTCTGGTGAATCCTCTCACCCCCTGCACCTCTGGCCTACACCCCAGTTCTTGTATGCATAAATAAAAATAAATCTTTTTTAAAAATCTATTTATGAAAAGCTGTAGGTTTGACTTGCAAGGCCCACGCTTTGTTCACAGAAAAAGAATTCCTGAGTTTGAGAGGGTAAAATTTTTTGAAATATAGAGTACCACTAGGAATGGGCAGGGTGGATGGCATAAAGGGTATGACTTGGTCTTGTTTCTTGCTATAAAGGGAAGAGTAGAAAAGATTTGGAAAGAGAAAAGCAGACAGAACAGAGTAAGAAGTAGTATCTCTGAGGGGCCTTATATCCTTAGAGGGGGAAATAGAAACCAGACAGTTTTGAAGAAATGTCAACATAATATATGTTCTTCCTATCTGGAACCTTAGAGGTAGACATCCTGTAGATGCCCTTCACAAATTATGGGTGGTCCGTGGAGGAAAATTAGGGCCTATCATAGACCCTCTGGCCTCTGGTACCAATGGGACTTCAAGGAACCTGGAAAATTCCTCAAGGCCCTTTGAGAAGGCCCAGGTATTTATCTACTAGTGAAGGGTCAGTCTGTTCAATAGGCATTGCCAAGGGGCAAGGTGGCTGTATTAGAGGGAAGACACACCCAATGTCAGAGGATCAGCACAGCCAGTGAGAGCTGAAGGAATTGAGATCAGCCAAATTCTCTGCTACGTCACCACTTGCCACTCCTGCTGGATAAGTCAACCACACCTACACCTGCTCCCAGTGACAAATCACAAAAAGGTTACAAGTGGAAGCCAGAGGTGCAAACAGCCTCCTATACTGCTGGAGAAGTTACTCCTCCCCTCACACCAAACACCCACTGACACCCTGCGAGAAGGTCAGAAGGAGGGGAAAACTGCGATAAAATTTGCAGCTTAAAATTATCTGAATGAAAACATAGGCACGAGCAATCTGAGTCCAATCAAAACATTATTTAGAAAGTTATCTTTCTGTGCACTTAAGCCATTGTGCCAGACATCTAAATCTATTACATGCTTGACAAAGGAAAAGGTATAGGTTCAGGGCTTTGTCCCTAGTTTTTGGCCCTAAGGTATTCGTAGCCCTACTTTAGGGGAGGAAAACCTGATCCACTGACATTCTGTGTGCACTTGGAATTAATGTGCTGTCTCTACATATTTAATTCAGGAAACAACTGACTGTCAACCACATTGTTTGCAGTTGTCCCCAAAAATGTTATAATGAATGTTTTGGTTATGTTTTCTTTCTAAATTAACCATTTAGAAATGCACATGAGTGGAATCAATTAGATGCTAAGAACACAGTAATTACTCACATTGGCACCTTTCTTTGGCAACTGAGCTGCTCATTTCAGTTAATTATTTCCTAATTAGTAATGTTTATCTTGGCTCTGGTCTCCTGGTCTCTCCTCCCTCCGCAGCGGGATGTGTCATGGGCTGATACTCACCTGCTTGGACACTTTAGACCAGGTTTTCTTCAGTCTATAGATGGCACTTCTGTTTAAGGCCGAGGTGATCTCCAGCACGCCATTGTAGTTGTGCAGGCACCGGCAAATGTCCGCCACCGCCACCCACTTCTCAATGGCGTTGGCACGAGAACTGATGTCCGCATAATTCATTATCTGGGAGGCCACCAGGTTACTCATCTGAGAAAAGGAAAAAGCCAAGAGAGGCGGCTAAGAGCCAAGGCAGTGCATGCAGGCAAAATACCTGGATTTTCTGTAAGAATGTCGGGAAATCAGGATGTCAAGATCAGAGTTGGTATTTAGGTATCCACTTTCTAAAGAGACTGAAGTCTGCAGTATTAACAACAAACTAATGAGCACCTGTTCATTCTTAGCTCAAAGAGAGGGGCTGTTTGGAATCAGCTTGTTGGGGAAAGAGGTGCTTTTGTTAATCAGTAATTTTGATGAGAGTTATTTCCAACAATTATTGAGAAATGCTATAGAAAAAGCTAACCCCTGAAGAATGGCAACCTTTGCAGATCATGGATTTCACTTCTTGGGGTCGCTCCACAGGTTACTTGGAGATAATCATTCTAGAAAGTCTCAGTTATGACAGAGAAAGAAAACAAATTTATCCCTAAGCAAATCAAATTCTATCTGATCAACTCTCAAATCCAGAAATACTTAGGTGAAGGGGAAGAGAAAATATTTTCTCCTTGCTGATTTCTCCCCACCAACAGTTAAAACGACATTGTAATTTCAAGGCTAATTATGTAGTTCTTTTAGTTAAAGCCAAAGGATAAAGAAGTGGTTTAAAAACTCAACATTTACAATAGGGAAAGAAAAGGGGTAGAATAGGGTTGCTAACAAAGGGAAATGGGGTCTGTAATCTTATTTCCATACAGCAATGGATCCATAGGTACTTTAGATCTCACAGGGCCTCAGGATTATCAATATGAATATTCATTCCCATGAAATTGTTTTGTAGTGAACATCTAATATTCTTTTATGTGCTGGGAAAAGAAGGACAAATGGTGTCCCTGACTGGGAGGTACTCTCTACCTAATGGGGCAGGAAGTTGTAGAGAGACAAACCTAAAAAGTTTAGGCCACACAGCACAATGCAGAACTCAGTTCTGTGTGGACGGCTGTGAGAACATGGAGACAGCATGGATATATGGCACCAGAAAAGAGGCTTCTAGAAAGTGGCATTCACTGCACTGAGTCTGGAAAGATGAGCAGGTATTAGCCACTGCTTTCCATCAGAAAAGAAGAACATTTGCACAGGGACAGAGGCAGAAGGCAGGTTGGGTTGGAGGGCACAGCAGTCCCTAAGGAGCACAGGGACTGTGAGAGACCAGGATGACAGGTGGGCAGGCTCTCATAGGCCACCCTGAACAGTTGGGACTGCATCTGGAAGGTGAGGTGAAGCCACTGGCTAATTTTTGTCCAAGAAAGTGATATAATTAAACTGACATCTCAGAGAATCTATTCCTGTGACACTACTTGGGGAATGGAGTATAAGGCAGTGAGATGGCGGTGGAAGGAGTGGGTTAGGAGCTCCTGAGAGAAAGGATGAAAGGCCAAATCAAGGTTATGAGAGGGAAGGAAGGGAAAAGAAGGGACCAAGACATATGTACATTAACATGTGGCAAGGTGCGTAAGGGAGAGAAGAGGGAGTAAAAAATGGTGTCTAGGTTGGATCTGAGTATAGTGAGGTCATTAGCAAGATGGAGAACAGAGAATAAGATGAAGAAGCAGGCTTGGTCTGGAAGTATGGATGATAAGTTCCATTTGCAATCTGCTGAGGGCACAATGAAAGTGGCCATCCAAATCAAGGTACATGGTCTCAAATCTGGGATTGAACTTCTAATTTGATTGTTTATTATAGCCCATAAATTGCAATGACTGTCCAGTGCAGGCTATAGAGGTCGAGCTCCACAGCAGGGGCTTCTCAGAGGGTGGCTTGGGTGGATCACGTGCCCTGTTCTATAGGTAGCAGTGACACTGATGCTCATGTGCCTGTGTCCACTCAGTACATTTGTACTATTCCTGTGCCCTGTGCAGAGAATTGTTTTGGGAATTGGCATTGTTGTTTGGTATTTTGATTCTGAAGGATGTACTAATTGATCTAAAGGGTTCCTAGTAGTATTTTTTTTTAACATTATCATTTTTTTGTTCTACTGTAGGTTAGTGGAATTGCAAAGGGAGCCTTCCCTTTGTCTGGATAGGCCAAAGACATTCCCACATCTGAGGTTCCAACACAAGAGCCAAAGACATTCCCACATCTGAGGTTCCAACACAGGACTAAGAACTCGGTCAATTAGGAGTTGGTGGGCATAAAAATATATCCATCTTTACTGCTGGAGAAAAGTAGTGGGGAAATGGGCTGATTACCATTGCATGCAGCCACAGCAATTCGGTAATGATGCTCAGAGAGGCCCTTTCCAACACTGGTATATGGGCTGAAGGTTCAGTAATGATGAAGAGGAAGTGCATCAGTCCAACCTTAGCATTACGGGCTCCGCCAGGGACCAATGACACATGTGCTGCTCATTTTGTTAGAACCAAACTATGACCAGGAAGTAATGATGATTGTGATTAGAGTAGCAGCAGCAAGCTATACATTTGTGAGATCTTACCAGACTTGGGCACCATCAAAAGCAAACCTTTTAATGTCTGGAAAGTCACTGGAAATTATTACATTGCCGTGAGTCTTAGAGACCTACTCTTGTCTTTAAATTTTTATCAGTTTTGTTTACAAGCAGGTGGCAGAGTTGCTTTATTTTAGAGGATCTAAGACCCTGATAATCCCCTTCCTTTAATATACCCAAGATTTTATTTACTCACATCATTGAAATGTTGGCTGGTTTTCATAATGTACGGTGTCCTTTTGTTTTTATCCAGTTTCATCCATCCCTGCCCAAGAAACTCTCTGAAAGTTCAAAAACAAACATAAAACAAATTGAGGATTTTTAAAAATATGGCTATAGCCCTGAATAATAATTATATATGTGTATATATATATATATATAATATTATTATATATGTTAAGCCTGACATTATCTAGCACCTACTACTACTGACCATCTCAAATGAACTTTAGCTTGACTCTAGCATTTCACCACACAGTGGCACAATGAAAAGGATTTTTCAGTATCAGTGATGTCTTACAAATGTTTGGAACTTTGTATCTATTAAGATCATTAGAAGGGTTTCTAAGCAGTTGGAAAACATTGATCAACACAAAAGGAATAAAAAGGTTAAGTACTAATTTAGAAACCAAGACTATTTTTGTTGGATCAACTTACAAAAAAATTAAACCTTTACAGAAGGCCCCAAAACACCACCACAGCCAAAAATGTTAATCAAGAACAGCGTATCTTCCTCTACTTTGTTCTGATATTCTCCAGGAGCAGAGATTTTCCTTTGTTTTCCCCAGAGTCAGAAAAACAAGCATTTAATAAACAAACTCTGAGTTATCACTGTAGAGCTGAGGAAGGCAGGACAGCTGTGAGAGCTGAGCCTAGTGAAAGGTCTGCCTTCCGAATAACACCCCTGCCCCTCTCCTCACTCATGGGCAGGTCTTCAGATCACCATAAGCAATAGACAATCAAGATAGATCATAGAGAAATTATGAAGTTGTTAAAAACCCAATATCTTGAAATGAAATGACTCTGAAACATTCTTAATCCAGACATGTAGACTGAGTCCCTGGGCCAAATTCTTTGTCCCTGGATTTCAGTGGTGCTACTTCCATTCTGCAGAGCTGTTGGAGACCAAGATGTGCCAGCGCCATGAATGAGAATAACTGGTAGATGTTCACACTGACACAGAGGTGAATAAGGGGAGTGGAGAGGAAGGTCCCAGGAAGAGACCACACATGGGCAGCTACAAAAATTGGGGCCTTGCTTTTTCTCCTATAGAGGTTGTACTTTTCTCCCTCCTGATTTCTCACTACTCTGGAGGGTAGTCAGAAGGTGGGTGGGGACAGCTATGGAAGTGGGGATGTACTTCAGTTGATCTGCCTGTTCTGCTCCCCACTCTGTCTCTGGTGAACCCTCTCGCTGCCCCAACGCCTCTGGTCTGTACCCCAGCTTGTATGCATAAATAAATCTTTAAAAAAAAAAAAAGAGGGCCTCCCTGGTGGCGCAAAGGGTTAAGTGCAGCATTATGAAGCTATCCAGAGCCACAGCAGCACGAGTTCAATACCCGCCAGAGAGATTCCCACATGGTGCAGCGGACCTCTCCTGCCTCTCCTGCTGTTCCCCTCAGCAGTGTACTTCAGTAGATCTGCCTGTTCTGCTCCCCACTCTGTCTCTGAAGCCTCTCACCACCATACACCTCTGGCCTATATCGCAGCTTGCATGCATAAATAAATCTTTTTAAAAAAATAAATAAAAATAGGAGTGACGTCATCAACATGGCGGTGAAGGGACGCTAGTATCAACTCTCCCAAAAGAAAAGCTGCCTATAAAGAGACATCAGCCAAACTCAGAGAAGATTCAGTAACGCTACGTAAATCTAACACCCTCACGGGTGAGTAGAACTTGGAAAGAAGCTAAAAAGACTGATCAAGGAGAAGAAAGAACCACCAGATCCCCTCTCCCCTCCCCTCAACACAAAACCGGACCAGGAGACCAAGACGAGAGGCACCTGAGGAAACCCAGAAAAAAAAAAAAAAAGGTGAGCAGAGGTGTTTTCCCGGGCACGGCAGAGTGATAAAACTTGAGACTGACACCAGCAGTCCCTCCAGGTAGCAACAGAGCCCTGGAGAGGGCAGCGTGCACTGGGAAAGTTGGTGGGACACGGAACAAAGTCCCGGGCAGCCGCGGTGTGGTGTGGCCCCTCCCCCCACCACCATTACGGAGCCAGCACTCTAGCTCCTGTTTGGAACAGATCTCTGGGGTAGTGGTCTACCCACCCCTTCAGTGACACTATTAATAGCTAACCACTGGAGGAAACGTGGGAGAAAAAAGAAAAATCTCCCAGCT
>PVIJ01009464.1:0-19995 GCA_004024925.1 Scalopus aquaticus
GAGCTGTGGGCAGCGCTCGATGCGAGTTCGATGCCCAGCCGGGGAGAATCCCACATGGTGCGGCAGACCTCTCCTGCCTCGCCCGCTGCTCCCCTCAGCAGTGTATTTCTGATCTGCCTGTTCTGCTCCCCACTCTGTCTCTGGTGAACCCTCTCGCCGCCCCACGCCTCTGGCCTGTACCCCAGCTTGTATGTATAAAAAAATAAATCTTTAAAAAAAAAAAAAAAACAAAAACGAATATACACAGTGAGTCCCCCCGCACATGGGAACACCACTGGTCAGGAAAAGGGGGCAGCTCTGACACTCACGACAAGGGAGGGACCCTGAAAACAGGAGTCTCAGGAAGAGCAGCAGACACACGAGGCCACACGGTGCAAGTCCACGGATGAGAAATGTCCAGGACAGGCAGAGCCACAGAAAGTAGTTTTGTGGTACTGGGGCTGGAGAGGAAGTAGGGGTGACTGCTGATGGGGACAGGTTTCCTTTTGGGGGTGACAGACATTCTGGAACTAGAGGTGAATGTAATTGCACGTTTTCAATGGACAAATTTTAAGGTATTGAATAATATCTTAATTTTCTTAATTTAGGAAATTGCATACTGGAATTTAATACACCTCTGGTTTGCTCCTAACACTATCTTCCTAATAACCATTAAGATAAACAAACTTTTCAAAATTAAGTGTCCATCCAGGCAAGATTTTTCCTAAAAACACAGACCTGCCTAGAGACGCTTATTAAGCAGAAAGGAAGCAAATGGCCCCAGTACCGGGGGTGGTGCAGCCTTCGCCAAGAGCACAGCGGGGGCGGCCATATTGCGCCACACACCCGGCGCCTTAAGAGGCGGGAAAGCGCTCGGCCTGGAGCCCAGACATTCAGAGTGGAGGTGCAGCCGGCCAGGCTGCTCTCCAGGTAAAGCCTCGGGGCAGAGTGGGGCTGAGGCTCTTCTTAAGTCTTCCAGCTCTGGGGGCGCAGCAATGCTTGGCTCACGGACACATCACCCCAGTCTCTGCCACTCCACCCCACAAGGCTGCCTCTCTGGGTGTCAGTGTTCAAATCTCCTCTTTTTATTAGGACACCAAGCATATCATATTTAGGGCCTCCCTGGTCCAGAACGACCTCATTTTAACCAGGTGACACCTACAAAGGCCGCGTTTCCATTCAGTCACATTCTGAGGTTCTGACGGACGCGAAACATATTCTCTCCACAAGTGGCCTGAGCGCCAGCATCAGTATTGGGGGACACGCCACCAACCTTCTGTGCTTGCTGCCGAGACACAGACCGGCACCCGGTCGTGAGCGGACAGTCAGGTGAGGCTGGGTGGGCGCTGTGTCCTCAGGGGCCGGCTGGCTGTGCCGCAAGTCTCTGGTGACCTCCAGCACTGGGCATTCGTGTGTGTGTAAAAAGTGACCGTGACCGTGCTTCCACCTGGCTCCTTAACCCAGAACGTAAGTCTTTTAGAGCATTTTTTTCTTGGTTCATTTACTTTTTTACTAGGCTAAATATATAGTACATAGGGCCACCACCTTCACCAGCTAAAGTGCCTTTTTCCACCGCATCAAGCACACTCACACTGTTGTACAGACCGATCATCCCCAGGACTTTCTCATCTTCACCAGCTGGAACTCTGTCCCCATCAAGCACTAAGTCCTTTCCTCTCCCCCAGCCCCTGGTACTCACCACCTACTTCCTGTCTAGGTGGATGTGACTCCTCTAGGGACCTCTTATGAGTATTATCACACGGGCTTTGTCCTTTGTGTCTGGCTTGTTTCACTGAACGTCACATCCTCAAAGTCCATTGATGTTTAGTAAAGATCAGAAAGTCTTCCTTTTCAAGGCTGAGTAATATTCCATTCCCTGGATGGCCACATACTCTGTGGATGGATGGTCAGTCTGTCCACAGACGCCTGGATTGCTTCCACCTCTTGGCGACTGTGAATCGTGCTGCTGTCAACGTGGGTGCGTAAATAGCTGAGTCTTGCTTCCACTTCTCTTGGGTGCACCCCCAGAAGCCCAACGGCTGGTCAGAGGGTGACTCCATGTTTTTTGTTATTAGTGCTGGTGACGATTATTAATGGTTCTAACTGAATTTAATGATACTATCATGTGCATTGACAGAGGACTTTATTTTGTGTCCTAGAGACTTTTTCAAGAATCATCCACTATTTTAGAAAATCACACCACCCACGCCAACTGCAGTGGTGCCGTTCAGCGGTCTGTCTCTCTCCGTAGCTGTCACGAGACTGGGGACTTCATGAAGGCAAACGCTGTTGCTGCTCCTGTCACCACCGTCCCGCCTCCAGGACAGAAAAGCCCACACATTTAAATATGGAAAGCTATTCTGTTATTAGGAATTGCTGCCACCGTGTTTCTCCCTCTTATTGCTGTTTTATTACAAGGTATTGATTTAGGGGGAATAAATGTGTGTGTAGGTGTTACATAAACTTGCAGTTAACTTCAGGATGGGGTTGCAAAATACCGGTTATAAATAAGCACTGATTCATACTACAGTGTTACAAACAGTTGGTTTAGCTGTGGGTTCTCGAACATGAATGTCAGATCACCTGGAAGGCTCAGAAAACACCAGCTGCTGCCCTGCCCCTCACTCGGCAGGTCTGAGAACGCGTGTTTACGACAAGCTCCCGGATGCCCTCGGCCCACACACAGCTCATGCTTGGTCTGAACCAACGTGGCAGCTCCAGCTCCCTTGTCATGAGTGAATTTTCCATTTCCAGCCAGTGAGGTGGTGGTGGGGGAGAGGCGAATGGCGGGGTCCTTTACAAAGAGACCCAAGGAGAGAATGGTCTTTTCTTCCTCCAGTGGACATGGCTGGGTCCACATATGGGTCCTGGCGCCGTGGACGACACTCTGGGAGCACATGTGAGCTAAGCCAGCGCTGAGGCAGCACAGAAAGAAAGGCCTGGGCCCTCAGGGATGCTGTCAAGCCACAGATCAATCCACCCTGGAGACAAGCAACCCCTGGTCAAACCCTGCCCTTGACTTCAAGGAAAACGCTGCATTTGCAGCTAAAAACTTTTCAACTCGGAGAACCCCCAGAGTCCCCTCGCACATCAAGCTGTGTGAGAACCCCACAGTGGGAAAGTCTGAACAACACAGCCGGAGTCACTTCCCAGAGCCCGGCCTCAAGCTCCACTCCCCAGCCAGCCGAGCCGCCGGGGTGGGGTCTCCCAGCACCCCGGGAGAGCTGGGCACACCTCTCATGAAGAACAAGAATGAAGGCACTCAAAAGGCAGCCTTGCTGGTGGACTCTGGGAAGGAGAAGCTACGGGGCCGGGATGGCATGAGAAATGGGGGCGCAGCACGTGTTCTGGCTTCCCCCCAGGACAGCTCACGTCTTTGTGAACAGCCACGCTCTGCTCAGACGTCTACCCCATCAGGTAAGGTCAAAGATCAAGGTCAACCCTCCTCTAGAACTGAGCTGTCCAGTACCACGTGCCTCCTGTGGCCATTTGACTCTGGTTTCAAACTATATAAAATTAAAAACTTTCCCAGTTGCCCTTGAAATGCCAAGGACTCCGTGGTTACATGTAAGGACAGCACAAATCGAGAACATTCTCTAGTTAAAGAGCCTGTCATACAACCAGCTTAGGGAAAGTCGTGGGACGGGAGTCTAGCCAGTGAGACACAGCGGAAGTGAGGTAGGGAACTCCAGGCAAGACCGCTTACTCGTGAAAGGACCCCGCAGGGCCAGGGGCTAGTGGCCACCATTTGGGGCCAGAGAAGGACCGATCCAGACAGAGAAACCACGTCAAGGGCGGTGCATCCAGTTCCTGGGCTGCTGGAGCAAATCTCCAAAACCAGGTGGCTGAAACAGCAGAAAAGTATTCTCTCTCAGTTCCGGAGGTCAGAAGTCTGAATCAAGGGGTTGGCAAGACGGGTTCCTCCTGGAAGCTGTAGAGCAGGACCCCACCTGCCTCTTCCAGCTTCTGTGTCATGGCCACCCTGGGCGTCCCTCCAGCCATGCCTCCATCTCCGCACGGCTGTCTTTTGCAGACAGATGTCTTCACAGATGACACACGTCACGTGCCTCCCCTTAGAGGCCAACCACCATGGTATTTGGCAAGTGTCGCTGGGCTCTAGCTCTCCACGGGTGGAGACTTAGCTCCGGGTCTGTCCTGGACTTTTACTGTACCTCAGATGCAACTCACTCGCTCTGTGCCTCAGTTTCCCTATCTGTAAATGGGATGGCACACCCTCTCTTGAGAGAACCAGGGTGCTGGTGTGGAAGAGCCCACTCAGACTAATCCTGTGTGGTTTGGCATAGGTCTGCTTCCTGCCTTGACAATCACACTTCTCTGCAAACCAGAAGGGAATGACCAGGCTCTCACTGCACCTGGTGTGACGTGATACAGGAGGACAGAGGCGGCCAGGGGAACAGTGCAGGGAATTAAGGCTGGTTCACACTCAAAGAGCCTGCCTCTCTGGCCGGCCAGGGCCAGGCGCCTCATCTGTCACCCCCACATAAGCCTCTCCTCACCCCCAGCTGCTCCGGCCCCAGACAGCTCTGCCCTGACAGTGCCCAGCCTCCTCCTGGGTCTCTGCAGCCCTTCCAGCCACGCCCCATCCTGTGTCCAATGGGCCACCAGAAAGATCCTTTTAAAACTCCAAACTCTTCTCTACTATCCCTTCTTAAAACAGTCCACATTTGAGGTGTCAACCTATAACCCTAAAACGTATAATACTGTAAATCAATGTCACCTCAATAAACATGATTTGTTTAAAAAACAACAACACCCAGGGGCCTCCCTGGTGGTGCCAGGGGTTGAGTCTCATCTATCAGCAGCCACTGAGGCCTGAGTTCAATCCCCGGCCAGGGAGATTCCCACATGGTGCGGCAGACCTCTCCTGCCTTACCCGCTGCTCCCCTCAGCAGTGTATTTCTGTCGATCTGCCTGTTCTGCTTCTTGCTCTGTCTCTGGTGAACCCTCTCACTGCCTCAAGATTCTGGCCTGTAACCCAGCTTGTATGCATAAATAAATAAATCTTAAAAAAAAAGTTAAAAAAAAGTACCAATACCCAAGTTTCTCATCGCAGGACACAAACATCAGTTGTCTCCCTCTTCTCTCTCCACAGCTCCGACCCTCTGTGGTCTCTGGCTGGCACCCCAATATACCAAGGTCATTCCTGCCACAGGGCCTTTGCACTAGCTGGGCCCCTGCCTAGAACTCTCTTTCCCCAACCAGCTCAATTGTGGGATCTCCATGGCTCCACGTGTCAGTTTAAATGTCAACTCCCGAGAGAGGCCAGCCCCTCCCACCCGTCTCTTGCTGACATCACTTGATTTTAGCTTTTGCACAGCACTCGCGAGTATCTGCCAGTTCCTGGTTTATTTGCTTTCTTACTCATTTGCTGTTGGTCTCTCCCTCTAGACTCTCAAGCCCCCGGAGTGCAGTGATCAGATCTTTCTCATTTCCTGCAGTATTAGCAGCTCCTGGCAGGGGCAGAGATGCATTAAATACTTGCTGCACTGATGAAAACATCCTGATGATGCAATAATCCAACACCTTGCACCTGTGAGCTCAAGTATCTGAATTCCAAACTTTCTAAATCCCCACATCTATAGCTGATGGGCAGGCATGGCTGTGCTACAGGGGATGTGATGTAAAACTCACAGCATCACCCATAAAACACTCCTGCTACAAAGTCAACCCTGAACCCAGTTAAGCCTGTAGACCAAACTGCCAGGATTCAGGGAAGGACAAAGGCTCAAGATAAAAGACCCCACCAGAAGAGACAGCTCAAGGAGGGTTGTCCAGATAGATCCTGAGGCAGGAGGCCTGCATCTGTAACAGGCTCTCAACTGCACAGCACCTCCCGCTGGAAGTGCACAGGGAGGGGCAGCTCTCTGGGGCATTCAAAAGCCGACCCCAGGGCCTCCCTGGTGGCACAGCGGTTAAGCTGCGCTGTGGAGCTGTTGGCAGCAGCGATGCGAGTTCGACGCCTCCTGCCTCGCCCGCTGCTCCCCTCAGCAGTGTGTTTCTGTCGAACTGCCTGTTCTGCTCCCCATTCTGGTGAACTCTTTCGCCGCCCCACACCTCTGGCCTGTACCCCAGCTTGTATGCATAAATAAATAAATCTTTAAAAAAAAAAAGTCGACACCACTAGGGTCACATAACTCTCCTGGTGCCGCCACGACACGCACCGCCAATAGCAAAAATCGACTATTCCACCATCTGGGTGCTCTTCCTGCCTTTCCCAGTTTCCGGGTGGTCAGCACCGTGGTGTCCCCTGGCTTGGAGCTGAGTCCCGCCCTCTGCCTCCATCATCACACGGGGGTCTTCCGGTGCTTAGCGCCCCGGCCTTCCTCTCCTCAGAAGGACATCTGTGTTGCCCAGGGCCCACCCCACCGAGCGTGACCTTATCTTAACTTGATTCAGGCTACCCTGGTCCTACTTCCCAGTAAGCCACGCTCACACTTTCCAACAGACACGACTTTTCAGGAACACTCCTCAACCAGGAGAAGGGGGTAAGAGGTGTGGGAGACAGTTAAAAAGGAAGCAAAGTCACCCAACAAGCAAAAGCAAACAGACACCTCCAGGACCCAGAGGGCTGAGCGCGCACATGTCAGGGTGGCGCCCCTGACAGTTTCCTCAGCAGAAATAGTGAGACGGGGCTATCTTGACAGACTCGGGTGGAAGCACTTAATGGCCAGTGTGCCCGCACCGGCAGCTTGCTGTTGAATGGGTCACAAAAAATCACATACAGGGACAGAAACAGTGAGCAGAGAACGTAAAGTGTTCGCAGGGGCAGGCGTGCAGGCCCTCCGTTCGTCCAACTTCTTTGTATGCTTGAAAGGTCCATAATAAAGACCAGGGGTAAATAAACAGACCCGTTTCTTCATCCCACATTAGACGTTCCCGGAATCCGGAATCCTGGGATCAGGAGGCTCCTACCTAGATACCCCTTCCGGGGTCCCACCACCCCAGGTTAAGGCCTTCGCAGCGAAGGGGATTCCAGTGGGGGAGTCTGGGTAGCAGGTGGCCCCCATCAAGTCGTCGCTCCCCTAGACGCTCCCGCTTAAGCTGCGCATGCGCGCCCCCTCCCACCGGGCTCCTCTCCCCGCCCCTCCCCACGTGACGCCGTGGGAACCCGGACCCCAGCACCTCCCGGGTGGGGGTGGTCAGCCGAGCGCCGGCTGGAGATGGCGGTCCCGGGAGGTGGGAAGAGGAGGAAGGATGAAGAGACACCTGGCTGTCGGGGTCCGGAGTGCCCAAGAGAAAGAAGTGGGCGTGGAGCCCCAGTTCCCAGACTGTGGGTCCTGGGAGGATGGCACCCCAAGCGTCCCGGCGCGCACTCACCCGCACGATGTAGGAGACCCCGGGCCCCAGGACCCTGGCATCTGGGTGCAGCCACCCCTGCGCCGGCTTGTGGATGAAGCTGCCTTTGCGGACCCACTCGGCGGCGGCGGCGGCGTCAGGGGTCGAGGCCGCCCCCCGTGCTCCCCGCGGGCCCCGCGGCCCGGCTGTCCGGCAGCGGCTGAGCGCCGGCAGAGGGCAGGGCGCAGCGCAGCGCGGCTCGCAGGCGCCCAAGACCGCGGCGGCCAGAGCAGGGACGCCGGCCGGGCCCGCCGGCTCGGGCTGGGGGTCGGAGGTCCCGGTGCCCCCAGCCGCTCGTGTCGCCGCCGGGCCACGGCCCAGGAAGCCGGCGGGGGCCGCGAACTTCCACTGCGGCATGCGCGGAAGCAGCGCGCAGAAGGTGGTGGGCCCCTCGGGCTCCGGGGGCGCGGGGGGCGCGCGCCCGCCGGGACCCTGCGTCATGGCTGCGGCGGCGGGTCGGAGCCCGACCGGGCGCTGAGCCTGGCGCGGAGGAGGCCCCACCGATCCCTCTCGCTCCCTCCCCGCCCCCCGGCCGGGTGATGTCATCCGCCCAGCCCAGCGCGCAGCCGCGGGGGGCTGCCCCCCTGGGACCCTGGCCCTAGCCGGCGCGGCGCCTAGCGGGGAGACTGGGGAAACTGAGATACGCCCGGGCTCGGGCGCTGACTGGGACCCAGCAGCCAGAAGGGGAGCGATGTTTCGAACCCCCGGTCCACGCAGCGATCCCCCGTATTTCGCCACCCCCACCGGCTCCTGAGTTGCTACGACAAAGCTGGGACGGGGAAATCGCCCCCGTCTTCTCTTTTTCACTGATGGGAAAGTGAAGCCTGGAGAAGGGCGGAGGCGCGGGAGAGCCCCAAACCCTAAGGACCGCCCCATCTCTTCCCACCCTTCCAGGCGGAAGGTACTTGGAGACCATGCCCTGCTTTATGTCCAGAGAGGGCAGTGGGTGTGCTCGAGGGCACACAGCGGAGACTCGGACCCTGGACCGTCGGGGTTGGGTGGCCGGGTCTGGAAGGGAGACTCGCTCCCCCTTGGCTGCCTTTTCCTGGACCTCAGTTTCTCAGGCTTTAAGCCAGAGGCGCAGCCTGCAAGGGCACGGATCCGTTTCTGGAAAGCTCTGTCCGGCATCAACCCAACTGAACTCTTGGGCCTCATCGTCCCCTCCTAGGCCTCAAGGGTTAATTCATTCTACACCAGGAACAGATGTCACGGTCACCCCAGGACCCAGCCGCCCCATTCCCTCTTCCCCTCCAGCCCCGCCCCAGGCCGGTCTGACAGCGGGGAAACAAAAGAAGGCGGGGGAGGCGCGGGCTGGTGGGGAGGGCCCCGCGAGGTGGCCTGGAGCGGGATCGATAAATCAGAGGAATGAGCTCACAGCCAGGCCGCCGCCCTCCGACCCTGACGCGGGGAGCGGAGGGAGGCGCGCGCATCCGCGATTGGCTGGCAGCGGCTATAGGGGCGTGAAGTCGGGGCCCGACGCTGCCTCCGGGCGTGCGAGCATCACGCTGGCCCTGCTGTGTGCCCCTGCGGTCCTGGCACTGACTGCACGGAGAGGGCGTGGCCTTTGGGTCTGTAGGGGTGACTTCCGTGGGTCTGGAACCCCCCCATGGGACGGCGTGTGTTGTGTGTCTCCACTGTACACTGCACACATGAGCGGGGGTTGGGTTGTGTGTGCATTATGTGAGAACGCGAACGAACGTGTCTAAGTGTGAGGGTTCAGTTGCCGCCCGGTAGGGGCGTGGGGGAGGGAGTGCGGGTTTGCATGGAGGTGTGGAGGGGAGTCCTGGCGTGTCGGGTGTGTGTGGTGGTCCAGAGGGGTGTGCTAAGGGCCTTAGTGGGCTAAAGGGGCGTGTGTTCAAATTTCCGCGCAGAGATCGCCGATGGGTGCTGTGAGCCGGCCACGCAGATGGTGAAACGTGACCGTCCCGTGGCGCATACACAGCTTGCGGCCTGGTGGACCTGGTGCCGTGATTCCCGGGCATCAGCACTGGCGCTGCCACCAAAGACAAGCGCTGTGGTTTTAGGTTGGTGCCTACTGGCTTCAAAGTTGGCATTGGTCACCAGCCTCCTGCGGCGGCCGAGGCCTGGCCCGAGCACAGGCAGCTCGCGCGCTGAGCGAACTGCGGCCACGGCCTGGGCCACTGCGCGCTGCTGTGAGCCCAGGTAGCTCAGGGGCACGGGGTGAGGGCATGGGCGAAGGAGAGTTGTCTGGGGCCCGTGAGAACGTGGCTGCCATCAAGAAGGATTTTGAGGAGGCGGGTGTGGATTCTGTGGAAGGAGGGTGTGAGGAAGGAGAGAAGTGTATCCCCCCACGGCCTCATATTCAGCTTCAAGGTGAGCTGACAGGGATTCCAGCGTTCTGTTAGATCATCTTCATTTTCAACTGTGAACCTTCTGCAATGCCTGCGCCACATGTAACTGCCTTTTTCCCATCCTGTCTCAGAGGCTTTAAAAGATAAAAGGGGTGTGTGTGTGTGTGTGTGTGTGTGTGTGTGTGTGTGTGTGTCTGTGTGTTTTCAAGTGTGGGTCCCCAGGTGGGGAATTGAGACCGTGAGACACCACCCCACCTACAGTGCTGCCCCCTGGGCCCGCCTCCTCCAGGGAGACCTGAGGCACAGTCTGTCCCTCCCACCCTCCCGGGTTAGGCACTTCTGGATCAAAGGTCTGTCATCACAGAGAGGCCCCATCACGTGACATCACCCGCGTGTCTCCTTCCAAACCCTAGGAAAGAATGGCAGGAACAGAGCCCAATGGCCGGGATTCAAATCCTAGTTTTGATAGGGATTAGGGAGGAGGGTCCGGTAGGACACTGTGCACCGTAGTAGAATCTGCACATGTATCGCTTATGGCCAGTCCACTCTGAGAATATTTTC
The DNA here is from genome assembly GCA_004024925.1 of Scalopus aquaticus. NCBI lineage: Eukaryota > Metazoa > Chordata > Mammalia > Eulipotyphla > Talpidae > Scalopus > Scalopus aquaticus. The sequence goes on from PVIJ01009464.1 coordinate 10,209, forward strand.
CAGCCCAAGGACACATCTGGAGGAGTGCAGGGAGCGAGTGCCATCAGAAGGCCAACTCAGCACACCAGAAGGGACACACTTGAAGCCGGGCGAGGAGGAGTCCTCAGGGCTGGACATCTCTCCTGGCAGCGGCAGAGACCTGCTTACTCTGAACCGTCTTTGTTCAACTCACTATAACTATTTGTTCAGCCAGCCGGAAATGAAATGTTAACGTGGTTTCTTTAAGGGGTTAACCTCCCCATTGGCCAGATTGCCATCCAGCTGTTTGATTAAAACACACCTTCGAGATTTGGTTCCTATCTCTATTTTATTGGCATTTGGTGGTGACAGGTGGCCTGAGCCGGCCTTCTGGTTACAGTATCAGATGGACTAGTGTTCAATTTCTCTGAAGCCTCATTTCCTCTGAGTAAACATCACCTGCCTCCTGAGTTTTTGTGATTCTTAAATGATTTTTATCAATATCTGGAACATGGTAGGCACCTACTGATGGCAGATATCACAATATACCAAACTCCTATACATCCTTCAAAACCCAGCTCCAACATCCCCCATTTTTTTTTTTTAGTTAGTAAACATCACCACTATTTACTCACTCAAGCCGAACTTGCACTGTACCCTTTCTCTCATGTCTCTCCAGTCTACCTGCAAAGCTGTACTGGTTCTGTCTCTAAAAGTGCTAGTTGATCCACTTACGTCTCTACTGCCCGTGCCCCACCAGGAGCTGCAGCATCCTCATCTGCCTCCATGTTTCCCCTCCTCTCCTACAACCTGTTCTCCATGGAAACCAGTTATCTTCTACACATTCATTCATAGATGTCTCTCTCTTTCTTTTTTTTTTACCAAATTCTTCCCCCCACCATCCTTTATGCCCCCTTGTCCCTTTGCCCCACCAGCCTCCCTCTTAGCCTCAGAACCCTCCAAATGTATGTAAATGTCCACTAGTTTTTGTATTTTACTTGATCTAATTGTTGTGTAAATATCCAGTGTTTATTTTTATTATTCTGACTTGCTTTACTACACATTCCCTCAAATTCCCTCCATTTTGCTGAAAATGGTTGCATTTCATTTTTCCTTGTGACTGAATAGTTTTCCATAGCGTGGATAAACTAAATCTCGAACAAAGCTATGGAGGCTACTTCCATATCCCAATGTTCCCCTTGTAAGAACCGCCCCCCCAGCTCTCCCCACTCAAAGCCTGACCCCTCCATCCTTCTGCCGGCCCCACGCAGACTCAAAGGAGGTACAGATTGGGGTCTGGCCTTGAGAGCGTGCTCAGGTCTCCTTTGCATGATGGGAACAGATGAGGTTAAATGAATGACCCCGTGTTAGGCTGAGAGGTCTCGGTGTCGTGGATTTATTGGCAGGCACCTGGGTGGGGTGGGGGATGGGGGGTGATCAGAACTGCTTCCAGCTGGAGTTTGGGCTGGGACCACGGCAGGCGGCTGCTCCTCATGAGAAGCAGGGATGACGGGCCCAGGTTTGGCATTAGCCCAAGTTGTGTTGGGGCCCCAAGTCCTGATGGTGCAGACACAGAGTTCTAGGACACCGGAAGCTCCACCTCCTGCTGGCCACCGAGAAAGGCCAGGGTGTTCCTTTCTCTGCCTAGCCTGGCTTGGCCTGGCATGATCTGGAGAGAACTGGGGCACTGGAAGGAGACTCACCCTGCAACAGGGCCTCGGGGTCAGCGCCCCAGGGACCGGAGGGCAGGAGGCCTCGAGGGACCTTAGCTCAGAAAAGGGCCAGGGCACCTTTCCCCTCCCACTTCTCTGTGTCCCCCACTCCCAGCCAAAGCCCAGCCAGGAGAGGCCCACGTGCGCCCACGCCTGAGGGTCAGGGTGCAGTGTGTGCGGCCCTGGCGGCAGCCCACCCGGAGGGGCGAGCGCCCATGGAGAACGCCGGGGCCCTGGCTCTGGTCACCGTGACCTGCTCGGGGCTGTGGGCGCCAGGGCCAGGTGTCCCCTGCAGGCAGCGGGGGGCCCGAGGCCGCCCCAGCATGGTGAAGGCGGGCCGGCGCTGGCGGTAGGCGTTGGGGTCCGGGCTCTCATACTGGCCGGGGCCCGGGATCTCAGCGGGGTCCTGGTGGGGGCGGGCAGGGGGCGTGCGGCCCCCCACCGTGTAGCTGGGGCTGCTGGGCTTGGTGAGGACCTGGGAGCCCCAGAGGGAGGGCAGGGTGTAGGCGTTGGGGGCAGGGGCTGAGTGGTCCAGCGGCTGCGGGCGGAGGCGGGAGCCCAGGGTGAAGGCCGGGGGTGTCCGCTGGCGCACGGGGGCCACCTTCTCTGGGCTGTACGCCCCAGGGCCTGGTGTCACCTCATGACCTGTGGGGATGGGGCCCAAGGGTTGATGGTGGACAAGCCTCCCCTGCTGAGACCCGCAGCTCCAGCAGCCTGAAGGCAGTTCTCCCCTCCCCCCACCAACCTCGAGGCTCTTCTCTTCCAGGCCTCCAGGCCTTTGTCCAGTGGCTTCCAGTTCCCATTCCCACCTCTCAGGATCTGCTTCTCATCCCTTAAGCCAACCCCAGCTCCCCGGCCTTCCCACACCCACCTTCCAGGCAGAACTCACGGTCCTTCTCAGGAATCCCCTGGCCTGGGTCTTCCCCTGTCCAGACATGGCCACACATGGACCCATGGCCTCACGGAGGTCTCACCCCCAGCACACGGGGGTCCCATAAGAGCAAGGACATGTCAGATTCCTTCAACCCCAGCATACGGCTTAAATCTTGTTTGAGTAGGTAAGTGAGTAGGTGGATAAGTGGTGAGTGGTTGGAACGAATGCGCAGATGAATGACTCCGTGGATATTTAGATATATATAGCTCAATAGGTGGATTGGGGGTGGGTGGGCCCGTGGGTGGGCCATGGATGGATAAATGGATTGGTGGACAGGTCATGGAGGGATAGGTGGACAGATGGATCAAGAAATGATTATGGAGCCTCCTTGGTGGCACAACAGGTTAAGCGCAGCGCTGTGGAGCTGTCCGCAGCGGCGGTGCAAGTTCGATGCCTGACCAGGGAGATTCCCACATGGCGCGGCAGACCTCTCCTGCCTCTCCCGCTGCTCCCCTCAGCAGTGTATTTCCGTCGATCTGCCTGTTCTGCTCCCCACTCTGTCTCTGGTGAACCCTCTCACCAGCCCTCACCTCTGGCCTGCACCCCAGCTTGTATGCATAAATAAATAAATCTTTTTTAAAAAAGAAATGATTATGGATGGATACAGAATGCATACACCAGTGGAAGGGTGGACCAATAGACAGGTTGAAGGATGGGTCGTCGATAGATGGATGGGGGGGCTTGACTGATGGGTCATAGATGGGGAAGTCAGAGGATGAAGCCCTGTATGGGCGGAGGGTCATGAACAGATGGATGCTTAAGTGAACAGGCCGTGAATGGAGAGCAGGATGGGTAAATGTGGGGATCAGCGGATTCATCAATGGAAGATCATGTGTAGATGGAGGAATAGGTGGGTAGAGGATGGATGGATGGATGGATGTGTGTGTGGAGATGTATATGGATTGCTGGCTGTGTGGGGAAATGAATTGATGGTGGGTGGGTGGATGGAATGACTATGGGTGGATTCATGTAGTGATGGAAGATGAAACCATGGATTGGATGATGAACAGTCAGTGGGTGGGTTAGATAGTGAGGGGATAGATGGACAAATGATGGATGGATGGATGGATGGATCAGTGTGTAGACTACACTGACCTATCACAGATGTGTGATATGTCAAAAGATAGGGTGTGTGGACAGGAGATGACTTGGGTAATTAAATCAGGTGCTTTAGGGCCTCCCCGGTGGCGCAGCGGTTAAGTGCTGTGCTGTGGAGCTGTTGGCAGCGGGGATGCGAGTTCGACGCCCGGCCGGGGAGAATCCCACATGGCACGGCAGACCTCTCCTGCCTTGCCCGCTGCTCCCCTCAGCAGTGTGTTTCTGATCTGCCTGTTCTGCTACCCGCTCCGTCTCTGGTGAACCCTCTCACTGCCCCACACCTCTGGCCTGTACCCCAGCTTGTATGTATAAATAAAAAAATAAAAATAAAAAAAAAAAAAATCTAATCAGGTGCTTTAGGTGGAAGTTGCTTGGAGACTGTAAAGGAGATTGCACATTTGCCACGGTCCTCACTGCTCCCTGTTGTCTCCCACTGCTGAGGACAAGCCCGAGCCGCCCTGGGGGCACCCACGTGCTCTGGTCACTGTCACCCTGACCACTTCACTCTTTCAGGCCCCTCAGGACCTCTGTGGGCACTGAGTTGTGGGCCCTGTTCTGAGCCCCTTGGATTTCATCACCCTGAAGACACTGGAGTTCTAAGAACTCAGGGATGGGGGGAACGGTAGGGGGCACAGGCCAAGGGCCACTGACCGTGGGAGGGCCGGTTCCTTACCAGGCAGCACAGATCAAATACTCACCGCGAGACTTGCCACGGCCCTGTATGGAGTAAGCAGGGGTGCAGCTGCGGCCAAAGCGGGTGACTTTTGGGTCCAGGAAGTAGATGGGCCCGGGGCTAGCATCCTGAGGAGCTGCTGTGGAGAGAAGCCCAAGGGCCTGCTGACACATCTGACAGCCACCAGTGTTGGGCCCGAGGCATCACCACCCTCCAGACACCCAGCCCCACCCATCCTGCAGAGCCGGAAGTCCCCATACCACTGAGGTCTGTGGCCCTAGCTGGAGGCCCTGGGCCTCGGCCTTGAGAGCAAACCTCTGCTCTGCTGGGCTGGGGAGCCAGCTCGTGGCCCGGTCAGAACTGGATGGAAACAAGAGTAATTGAATAAGAGTTTGAGAAGAACTCTCAGTGCTTGGACTCGCGGGCACGAGACATGCTTGGGGGTGGGGTGTCTCTGGTAGGAGAGCTGGACATTTGGGTCCCAGCAGGGCCTCTGTGAGCTGTCTCCTCGGGGAAGCTATTTATCCTAAGCCTTCCTTTTCCTCATAAGGAGAGAATTGAAAAACGAGGGGATCCATGGAAGGGGGTGCGCCCAACTAACTAAACCAATGACTATGAGTACCATTACTACTATTTTTACAAGCACTTTCAGTTATAAACACACAAGCATCTTTGTTTAGTAGACTTGACAAAGATTACTAGCCTACACGCTATATACACGTGCATGCACATACGTGCCATTTTGCACACACACAAATCTCATAATGAACGAGCACTCCCGGCTCGTGACCTCTCCCTCCATGATTGCCTGTGCTGCAGGCTCTACCTGGAGTCCCCTTCTTCTCCTGCAGGCTCTGCCAAACTCCTACTCATCCTGCAAAGCCCAGAACCCATGCCTCCACCTCCCAGAAGTCTCCCTTGTACATTCAACAGAGCCTACACTAACCAACCTTCCCTGCCCCCACCCCCAGTCTGTCCACCCCTCTGTGCCCGGATGTGTCCTGCGATTGGAGTGGGAATCCAGGTGGCTCTGGACAGTGGGCTGTTCTGACCCTTTGTGGGGACAGGTGTGATGCTGACTTCCTCCCGGGCAGCTTGCTGGGGCTGGGGGCTACCTGCTTCGGTCACACCACTTTGTCTCATGCTCACCCCCTTCCAGCCAGGAGTGATGTTCCCCACTGACCAGCCCCACCGCTAATCTCTGGCCTCCCTGACTGTCCAACAGAGAAGCCTTCTCCTGCCCTCACCATGGCCTGTTGATGGGAGGCCGTGCTGTGGACAGGCCGCGGGCTGGCACTCACGCTCAGTGCTGAGCGCTGAGACTGGACCCCAGGCCTCTCTGGCTGCTTATGAAGCCTCAGTGAAGATCTCAACTAAAGTGTAGCCAATCCAGAGGACGACTCTGCAAGGGGCGTATTATCATTGGTACAGAGGAGGAAACTGAGGCACAGAGCAATTAAGCAACGTGTCCGAAGTCACACAGCAAGGAATCGACAAAGCACAGGAGGCCAGTGCAGGCCCTCACCCTGCTCTGGGCTCCTCGTCAGTGAGGGGAGAGCCTTCGAGGACCGGGGGCTTCCCGGATGGCGCCACCAACCAGCTGGAGCGTCCTGTCTCGCTCAGGGGGCCTGGATCGAGTGGGTGAGGAAATGCCCCGGGGGTGCTGGAGGGCCAAGGAAACCTCCCAGTGTGCCCTCCCTCCCCTGCACTGCTGCCCCTGAGCCCTTGCCCCTGCGCCCCTGCCAGCCTTACCTTGGCTGAGCCGTGGCAGGAACGAGTAGGCGGGGCCGGCCACCCTGGTGCAGTCGTGGTGGAGGTAGCCCACGGTGGGCGGCAGCACATACAAGCCGGGCCCGGAGCCTGGGACCCAAAGCCTCAGGTCACACCCTGGGCCCAGGTGCCCTGGGCGATGGGGAGAGCCCCAAGGCCAGCCCTTGAGCCCCTACTGCAGCTCCCAGCCACCCTCAAGGGTTGGGTGGGGAGTGCAAAAGCTGCCTCCCTGGGGGGCAAAGTGAGCGACTCAGGCATTGTGAGTCAGATGCGAATCAGCACAGGGAGGGGCTGCAGGGCCAGAGCCTTCTCCCCCCTTGGGACACAGCTGGGCGGTCACGAGTGGGGAAACTGAGGCCGACACAGCTGGGCGGTCACGAGTGGGGAAACTGAGGCCGACACAGCTGGGCGGTCACGAGTGGGGAAACTGAGGCCGACACAGCTGGGCGGTCACGAGTGGGGAAACTGAGGCTGGACACAGATAGGTGGTCACGAGTGGGGAAACTGAGGCTGGACACACATAGATGGTCACAGGTGGGACAACCAAGGCCGGACACAGAGACTGCCGTCACAGGTAGAGAAACTAAGGCCTGAGTTGCACAGAGACACGCTGTCACAGGTACAATGGTTGGTGGCCTCTACGAATGCCAAGGAAATTAGCATGGTGCCTGCCTGCAGCTATTCTGTGCAGGTAGGGAAACAGGTAGGGAAACTGAGGCCTGGGCCAGGCCCCGACTGAGATCCCACAGAATTCAGCTCCCTCGTGGAATGCCCCAGCCTGCGACCTTCTGCTCACCCTCCCAACCTCTCCTCGCTGCTTTATTTTCCCCGGATGTGTATCACCTGCTCCTGCACCACGAGCTCTACTTTACCTTGCCTCTTCCCAGCTCCCCCGGGAGGCCTGTGCCCCCTGCGTCACTGCTCAGCACCTAGAAAGGTGTCTGGGCCACACTTTCTGGATGGAGGCACACCCAAGAGCCACCAGCCATCCTATTTAAGGAAAACTGAGGCTTGGGACGGTACAGGGACTCCTCAGAGTTTCCAGCCTCCAGCTGGGGTCGACTAACATCCCAGAAGCCCCAGTGGGGTGGGAGCATGGAGCAGAACATGGCCCCCGCCCCATGCCCATACCACTCTCCAAGGCGGCCATCCCACAGGACTTCCTCAGCTCTGGAATCGGGCACACGTTGGCCCGCCGGCCTGGGGGTGCAGAGGTCAGCCGCAGAGTGGGGTTGCAACTGAGGGTGCCCATGGTGAGCAGGAGAGGGCGGACACGGGGGCTGGCGGTGCCTGCAGGCCGACGTTGTCTCCCCAGTACAGCGGCTCTGGCTGGCGCTGGCGCTGTCCTGTCCGCCTGGCTTCTGCAGGTGCTGGCTGAGCCTCGCCTCGCCACGCCCTCCCTGGACCACACAGACCGCCCCTTGTGCCTTGGCAGGGAGTCTTAGTGCTCCGGCCTAAGCAGGCTGGTCAGTGCACAAAGGCCTGGAAATGGGTCTAGGATCAAGTGTCACCAGGAGACCGGACAGTCCAGGAAAGACTCTGATGTCAGCAGAACAGGTCCCCGGGGGAGCCGACTGAGCTGGGCAGTCGGGGCCAGAGCAGGCCCCAGGGAGCTGGAGCAAACTCAACACCCACAGCCTTGCTGCAGGAGGGACTGGTGAGCTCATGGCCCCATTTCTACAGCTGGGGAAACTGAGGCACAGCCCAGGGTTTGCCACTCTGGGAGTTACAACTCTGGGTCTAGAAGCATTCCCTCCTCCCTTCATCCAGTAAGCACTTAACTGAGCACCTGCTGTTATCTAGCTTCTGCTTGGGTTAGTCACTACAAGACGGGAACAGCTAGACAAATATCAGTAGCCAACATTCCCCTGGATAGGGGGCAGAAAGAAAGTAAACAGCAAATTAAATAAATGAGGACATAGTGTATAGAAGGTGTTGGGGGTGCTGGAAAACAAAGAGCCCGGATGGAGATCCGGGGCGGCAGTGTGCATACAGTTGAGTGTTTGGGCTGGGAATGAGGCCATTGCACTGAGAAGGCGAGTGAAGAGAAGTTCGGGATAAGAGACTAACTGTGCAAAGGCCCTGGGGCAGGAGCAAGGACAGAAGGAGGTGCTGGTGGTTTACCAGGATAGCCACCGCCTCCCAGCAACCTACAGGCATTTATAGAAGTCAATATAGAGCTTATTTCCTGGTCAATATGTCCCACGAACATTCATTGGGCACCTACTGTGTACTAGGTTCTGTTTGGGCTGGTGGGAACACGAAGCTGATGTTCCCCAAGGAGGGAGAGCTGCTGAAGACTTCCCTGTGTCAGCTCCAAGAAGGAGCTTGGGAAAACCCTGCTAATTGCCAGGCTCTGCAGCATTGCCAGGCCCTTTTGTGCTGTCATTTTTCAACAGCTTTGTTATTTTATTTCCTATACCATGCAATTCACTGTGCAATGCAATTTGAATGCATTCTGTAATTTTTCAACTTTTAAATCAAAATATCATAGTCTATTTAAAAGGTCATGGTTTACCACGCAGAGAAAAGACCAAGGGTCCCTTCCATCCAAAGGTTGCGACCACACCCGTCAGGCCCCTGCCTCCTCCCCAGCTCTGGCTTCATGCCAAGCTGGAGCACAAACGGCTGGAGACTCCTCAGGGCCTTGGCCTCAGTTGACATAGCTTATTGCGACGTGTGAAGGAGCCCAAAGTTAACACGGGCAGGAGGAGCAGTCTGAGCCCGTGAAGGCCCTCAAGGCCCAGCACCTCACCAGGCTGAAGGCAACCCCCCAAACCCCCTCCAGCCCCCTCCAGCCCACACCAGAATCTCTGTGAACTTTCACTTTTTAGCTCAGAGGCTTCACCTTCTGCCAAGTAAATTGAATGCAAATGAGACACTAATTTATTCAGCGTGAATGCAAATGAGCCTTGGGTTTTTTATCCAGTCCAATTTATTGACAGCAGATCAGAAAACTAGAAAAGAGAGCATGGATTGGCAGTATGGCAGCTGGCATGATGCCAGTTGGGGACCAGCGAGGGGCTCAGGGCGATGGCCTCAGGGTCCTGAGCGCAGAGATGAGGATGGTGGCATTGACACAGCGGTGCGCCTTAAATTAGAGCCTTGTCATAATGAGCTTAGCCCGCGTTTGTTGTGGCCCGGGGTGCCAGTTTTTCAGGGGCTAAGGAAACAGTAGTGAACAAAACATCAAGTCCCTCATTTATTTTCCTGAAAGCGGAAGACAAACTAGTAAAATTGCCTCCTTTAGAAGGCGAGGAGTGCCTTGGAGAAGGGGGAGGTGGGGGTCCTCACTAGGAGGAAGCATCGCAGCTGGGGGCCCCCCACCCCCCCCCCACCCCGCCCAGGGCAGCAGGGAGGGAGTGGATGTGGGGAGAGAACACGGCAGGCAGAAGGCACAGCGTGTGCAAAAGCTCTGGGGCAGGGTCGGCCTGGTGTGGCTGCAGTGGAAGGGGAGAAGGGGGAGGTGAGGGCAGGGGGTGCCGAGGGGACAAGTCTGCGGGGGGACCCTATGCTCTCACCGGGTCTCGCGGGTAGAGCAGGACCTGCCCTGCTGTGACTCACACTCGCCCTCTGGCGGCTTCAGGGAGAACAGCCCTCGCGAGGCTCCCGGCTCAGCGCGGAGGTGGGGAGGGGAGGCGG
>PVIJ01009464.1:20095-32747 GCA_004024925.1 Scalopus aquaticus
GAAGGGTGGGGAGGGTTGGTGGGGAGTCGTGGGGGAGGGGGAGGTAGGTAATGGGGGCAGATGGGATGAGGGATGATGGAGGAGGGCTGAGGAGGATGGTGTCCCCACCCCCATTGCAGACAGAGAAGCAGGTGGATTCTGGGTCTGCTCAAAACTAGAAGCACAGCTTTGCGGCAGGTTGGCTGGGAGGGGTGAGGGAACGGAGTCGAGGCACTTCCTGGGTTTGGGACCGAAGAGCCTGCAAAGATGGGGCTGCGTGGGGGTGCAGTGCAGGAGGGCCAGGGAGGGCGCCTGCCACAGGCACCCGGCCCCCAGAAACGCCCCTCCCCGCTGGCCTCCTCCCTCCCCTGCAAGCACCTTCTGGACTTCTAATGCCAAGCCGCTGGCCCCTTTGTCGCCCCATGAGGTGGACCCTCATGGGGGCTGTTTTCCCTCAGTCTGGGGTCCCGCATGTCCTGGTTGGGGTGCCTTGGGGCGCTGTTGCTGAACATGGGCCACGACCTGGTGGCCCAGAAACCTTGCAGCAGCTGTCGGAAATGAGAATGAGAGTTCCTTGAATCCCTTTCATGAGCGGGCCCCTGGCGGGAGGGCTCTCCCTGTCAGGGCTCTGCGCAGTCGTCTTGGGGCCAAGGACAAGCACAGAAGATGCAAACTGACAGGGCGAGATGGGCTACTCTCTGTCAATCCCCTGTGACTTGATGGGTCCAGACCTGCAACACACTGGGCGCCCCTCACTTTTCAAAGTTGCCCTCCCCACGAACCAGGCCTCCCTCCTCGATCCCTCTTCCGTGGCTGCCTTGAGAAGTCACCTTGAGGATCAGAGAATGTTCTTCTGGGCCTGCACTCTCAGACACGACTTGTCAACTTATGAAAAATTAGGGATTTTTTCTTGTTTAAAATGGGTAGGGATATTTTTGTCCCATTGTTGCCAGGCTGCCCTGCTGTTCTTGCAAGATAAGCAGAAATAGGAAATGACCTTCGCAGTCCCAGCTACGCTGCTGAGTGCTACGGGGCTTTGCCTGAAGAAGCCACACTGTGACGGCTTTGAGGTGGTTTCCATTTGGGGGCGTAATGCTGGGAACACGAGTGTCTCTTGGGGAACATAGGGGTGGGCTTGCCGAGTGCAGGAGGAGTGGAGGGTTAGGTCATTTAGAAGCCACTGGCCATCTCCAGGGGTGCAGCCAGCCTGCACCAGCTTTAATCTGTCACTCTGTAAGGTTGTGTGCGTGTGCGTGTGCGTGTGCGTGTGCGTGTGTGAATTAGTCTTACCGTGGAGCACAAAAAAGTTTGCAAAACAAACTGACCGTGCTTCTTCCTCAGGCCCTTTGCTGGGCTGCAGCCTTTTCTCTGGATGTCAGTCACGGTGCAGAAGGGTCTCCTGGGGCTAAGCCCGGTGGGCCAGGCTGCTCTGAGGCTCAGGCCCTTCCTCCATCCTCCCCGCCAGCCGTGCAGCCTCTTCCCGTCTCTGCCTCTGACCCTCCTCCTCCCTCTGTAAGGACCCTTGTGAAGACACTGGCCCCCCCGGAATCCAGGATGCCCCCATCTCAGGTCCTCCATTCAATTCCACCTGCAAAATCCCTTGACCACATTAGGTGACATGTCCCCAAGTCCCAGGACCAGGGCAGGGCCATCTTTGCGGGGGGCCACAGAGAAGTCCCCCACCACCTCCGGCTGGCTGCTCCTCAGCTCCCAGGACTCAGTTCGGATGCCAGCTTCGCAGCCCCGAGCCCCCAAACAAAGCAGAGCCACCGAGGGGGGTTCTGTCTTGCCATCCTGTTTTATTCTCTTAGCACACTCCCTTCCCTCCGAAATCCTGTTGCCTCGGGGTGTCTAGCTGTGCAGAAACCTGCGCGGAGGTGCTCGAGGTGGAGGACACAGGCCAAGGCCCCGGGGCCTGCCGGCTGAAGGAACATCGCAAAGCCGCGGAGCTGGAGCGGAGTGAGCCGGGGTGGGCAGGAGGGAAGGGCAGGAGGGATGGGGACAGGTCACGCAGGGCTCGGGGGCTCGGAGGGCACTAGGGGTCTCACCCCAAGTGACACAGGAGCGGGGCGGGGGGCAGTGGGCAGGGGAGGTGCACGGTCTGGTTAGGGCCTTGCTGGGCTCCCTGGTCCCTGGGAGGAATGGGCAGGGCAGGAAGGACGTTGGGGGCAACGCAGCGGCATTCCTGCAATTCCTGCAGTGGACACAAGGTGGCGCTTGTTCTAACCGAAATTCATCAGATGGCTTTGCCCTCTTGCCCGGTAGACCTGTAGGGTAGGGGGTCCCACAAAATGTACTAGCTCCATTTTCTCTGGTGCAGATCCTCTCACCCCATGTCTCTGGAGGGGGCAGCTCCAGCTTCACGGCTTCTTTCTTCACTGTGCCTGGCACGGGGCACCTCCTGCCCCCCGCCCCATGCTAACTCTCTCCGTCTGACCATCCATTTAATTCTACAACTAGCCACCCCCGCCTTAGTCACCAGATGACACAGCGCGGGCTGGAGCTCGTGAGAACTGACTCTTAAATTTGCAGTTTTGTGAGCGGGTAGATGTCATGTTGGTGGCTTGAAATCAGTCGTTACATAAGTGTATTTTTAAAGATTTGTTTATCTATGCATGTATGAGCTGGGGTGCAGGCCAGAGGGGTGTGTGTGTGTGTGTGGAGGTGAAACAATTCACCAGAGGCAGAGTGGGGAGCAGAACAGGCGGATCCACTGAAATCCACTGCTGAGGGGAGCAGCGGGGAGACAGGAGAGGTCTGCTGCGCCTGTGGGCAGCTCCCTGGCCGGGGATCGAACTCAGGCATAGTGGCTGGTGCCAGCTCGCCCCGCGCGGGCTGCATGGGGGCCCCACTGGGTTGTGAGGGACCCAGACGCAGGTCCTGGGCGGATCTTTCGCTCTGCTGTTAGCCCTACTTCCTGGCCTGTGTCTGATTCAACAGAGAGTGCGGAGGGGACCACTGCACTTTGCTTTAGAACAGGGACCCGGATTCCTTTTTTCTGTGATCACTTGTCATTGTGGGTTAATTCACATAAAATACAGTTAACCATTTAAGCACTGCCATTCACTGGTGTTTAGTGCGCTCACAGTATCGTGTCCTCATCACCTAGTCTAGTTCTAGAATACCCCATCACCCCAGAGGGATGCCTAGTGTCCATCAGCGGTCTCCTCACGCCCCTCCCTAGCCCCTGGCAAGTCCACTTTTCATGTCTGTGGTTTCTCAGAGCCCAGTGGGCCCCAGCCCCCCAAGCCTGGACATCCCCCTACCCCACGACGCCCCTCTCCCGGCTCTGGGCCTTTCTGCTCTGACTGTCTGCGGCCTGGGAGGACGGCAGGCCCACGTCGGCGACGTGCAGCAGATCCCTCAGGACTGTGAACTCACCGCCACCACTTCGGCACCAGGCAATGGCCCAGCTCCGCTCAGGAGAGGTCTGCTGCGCCATGTGGGAATCTCCCTGGGCGGGTATCGAACTCGTGCTGCAGTGGCTCTGGATTGCTTCATAGTGCTTTTTTTTAAAAAAGATCTATTTATTTATGCATACAAGCTGGGTATGTAGGCCAGAGGTGTGGGATGGCGAGAGGGTTCACCAGAGACAGAGTGGGGAGCAGAACAGGCGGATCGACCGACATCCACTGCTGAGGGGAGCAGCGTCAGCCCCGCTCAGGACACCCAGGACCCACCAACGGTGGGGGTGTGGAGCAGAGCCCCTCAGACAGTCATCCCCAGTGGACATGGTCAGTGACCCTTGCTGGGTATTCGGGGGCTGACCGACGGGCGGGTGGATGGACAAGGAGTGCAGGGCTGGGGGTGGGCGGGCCATAGCCGGGCAGTGGGCGGCTCCACGAACTGGAACAGCCCCTTCCAATCTAGACCCTTCTGTGTGGCTACTAAGCTACCACCCGACCCCCAGCTCCTCCTCCATCCTCTCTGTCCCTGAGGCAGGGAGCCCGGGGGTGGGAGGGGGGGCTCAGTAGGGAACCCAATGAACCAAACAGCACCCCCCTGCCGTCACCACTCCAGCGCACCCCAAAGGGCCGTGAACCCCGAAACTGACCAGTGGTGTGAACAGTTATCCTCCTGGGAAACAGGCGCCCCACTGGCCTGGCCCCATCCAGGCCTGAGGCCTGCGGAACACTGGGGGGCAGGGAGGGGGGTGGGCGGAATGTCAGGACTTGCGGGGCTGGGACCCCCCTCGGAAAAAGGCTTCCTGCCAGGCCACTGAGGACTTCCTCTGGGTGAGGACGATGCTGGGAAGGGGGTCAAAGGGCAGCATGATGCACAGGAAGCTCAGATGGGGGGGTGGGGAGAGATGGAGGACCGCAGCCCCTCCCCTGCCTGTGGCTCCGAGTGTCCCTTCTCCAGGGATGCCAGGTCTGCAGGAAATGAGGTTCAGCTCCCCACCAGTGCAGGCCTCTGGCCCCCAGAGGTTCCCCTGCCCCTCCAAGGTCCAGACCCTCCTCCAGGCCTCTGCCCACCCTTCCCTCCCTCCTTCTCCTCCCTCTCTGTGTCTCTCCACCTCCACCCCTTCCCCCACCCCCAAACCTTCTTCACCTGCCCAGCCCACCTATCCCCTCCTGGGGTGCCCCCATCAGGTTCTCCTGGGCACTGTCTTCTGAGTCGTGAGCTGGGGGGTGAGGGCCCCTCACTCACGCAGGTGGCCTTGGAGCGGGCCTGGGGGCGCTGGGGGCAGGCAGCGGGGGCGGAGGGCCGGAAAGCTGGACCATACCCTGCGAGTGGCCTCCACAGCAGGAAGCTGGATCAGGGGCCGGGAAGCCGCCAGCTCCCCATGGCTGCTGCCCCCTGCCCGGGTTAAGAGCCCAGCTTCCCGAGGAGGCCCCACCTCGCCTGGGGATGCGGCAGCTCCGAGTCAACCTTCCTGTCCGCCTTCCTGGCACCGCACGGGAGGGGGCGGCCCGAGGGAGACTGGGGTCCACACCTGAACCCTCATCTTGCTTTGCTGGGGTCCCACTTCCCCTCGCTCCCAGCCCCTCCTCTGGACCTCACTTCTGCTGCTCACAGCTGCCTCCCAAGCAGAGAAGACACAGAGGACAGACCGGTGCGGCCAGAAACCCCTCACCTGATTTCCCTCCCCTTAGTCAAGAGTCGGAGAAACTGAGGCAGAGACTGCACCCTGGTGCTGCCCAGGGACAGTCCAGGAGCAGTCCAGTCCGGTCTCTCCTTCCTGCTTGTCTGCTGTGCAAGAGGTCTGGGTTAATGGGGGAGGGGCAGAGCAGACAAGAATCCCCCCAGTTCAGGGGAGATGTGACTTCAGCTATGTGATTCCATTAAGAGGTCCGAGGAAAATGCGCTGAAAGTGAAACAGGAGGGGGCGCTGGGGGGGTGGGAAGCACCCTAAGGAGGCAACATGTGGGCGGCTGAGCGGGCAAAGGTACAGCCTGTGCAAAGGCCCTGGGGCTCCCAACGCACTCTCTCTGGACGTGGCGCGAGCTTTGAGCTTTCCCTTCATGCCCAGGCAGGCTTGGGGAGTCAGCGTGCCCAAAGGCTGTTTCTACAACCACTCTGGGTGCCAGGTGGTGAGTAACCATGAGTGGGCACACAGGGAAAAGGCCAGGCTGGGGGCACAGAGGAGCGTGAGGAGGGAGCAGAGTACCGGGCACAGAAGGTCTCAGGACTTGCTGGATGGGGAGGCCTGGCGCGGCCCCCCCAGACCCCTCCTGTGGCCCCACAGCCAGGTCCCTAAGCAGAATGAGAGCAGAGGGGGCCCAGGCTGGCCCCAGGTGGGCCCCCTTCACAGAGCAGACACAAGACCAGGGGTAGGAGGGGACAGTCCAGGCGCTGGTGGGCCTCAGTTCAGTCACCCCAAGGACAACTGCATTTCCAAGAGAACATGGCCCCCAAGATACCCCACCACACCCTCCTCGTCTCAAGGAGACCCCACCCCTCAGGCCCTCACCCCAGATGCCCCTCCCAGAAGACACCCCAGCAGGGCAGCTGGAGCTGGAAGGAGGCTACCCCACGCTCACCCTCCCAGCTGCTCTGGGCAGAGAAGGGAGCTTGCCCCTCTGGCGGCCCTTGGACCAGCCTCGGGTCCCTTAAGACTCCCGCAGCCGCCCTGCCCCGGCCTCTCCTCGAAGTCTTCCCCCTCACGCTGACACCAGAACCGCCCGGGCCTTCCCGCCCGTTTCTGCTGGTCTCTGCCACCCCGCCTGCCCATCTCTGGCCCCCAGCCCCTGCCCCCGCCAGGGTGTGGGGGTTTCAGGCCGAGAAACCCTCCCCTGAACCACCCCCAGCGGCTGGGGAGGAGGAGGGGACGCGGAGTCGCGGGGAAGGATCCCAGGGCGCCGCTATATAAACCACTCCCCGCACGCCCGCCAGAGCCGAGAACATGGAGCGGGGCTCGGCCCTCCTCGCCCTCCTCGTGGGGCTCCTCCAGCAAGGCCACGGCGACGACGGCGCCCGAGGTTTCCGGAGGGAGGAGACCCAGCAGAGAGAAGGGGGCTCGCTCGGGAGCGCTGAGCAGCGGGGCTGGAGGGGAGGGGGCTGGCGCGCGAGGCGGGAGGCGGAGCTGGCGGCCCAGGCCCCCTGAGAGCGCTCTGCCCGCAGGTGCGACCCTGGAGGTGGAGCCCCTCGAGCCGGTGGTGGCCCTGGGCGGGTCTCTGCAGCTCACCTGCCGCCTCACCTGCGTGGACCCGAAGGCCTCCGTGGAGTGGAAGGGCCTGGACACCAGCCTGGGCTCCATGAAGCAGGTGGCGGAGGGCAGCGTGCTGTCCCTGAGCAATGCCACCCTGGCAGACGAGGGCACGCAGGTGTGCCAGGGCTCCTGTGGGAAAGCCAGCTTCCTCAAGACTGTGACTATCCGTGTGTTCGGTGAGCCCCTCCCCTCCTTCACTCGGGCCGTGCCACCTCTTCCCAGCAGCCTTCCCAGATTGTCAGTCACTCCCAAAGCCGAGTCAGGGACTCCTCAGTGGCCCCTCAGTGGCTCTGAGTCTGGCCCCTCTTCTCTGCACTCCCGTCTTTCGCTCTCAGGACCCCCAGGCACCCCAAAATCCACATACCTGACCCCGTGCTGTTGCTGCTCTGGAACCTTTCTCAGGACCTAGCCACGTGGGGGTCGGGGTGACCACTGGGTCTTCCCAGTCTCTGTGCGCCGGCCGCCCCCACTCGCCCCACACCCCCTCCTCGGGGCCCAGTCGGACCCTGTGGTTTCAGCCCCCTCTGAATTCTGTGGGTGGCCCCCCACTTACAGTCCCCCTTCTCTGCGTTCGTGTCTCCACCCACAGCCTTCCCAGCCCAGCTGGCTGCGGCCCCCCCAGAGCTGGTGGCCGGGCGGGACCGACAGGTGGCCTGCACAGCCCACAATGTCACGCCCTTTGACCCCGGGGCCCTCTCCTTGTCCCTGCTCCTGGGGAACCAGGAGCTGGAGGGGGCTCAGGCTCTGGGCAGGGAAGAGGAAGAGGAACCCCAGCTGGGTGAGGACCTGCTGTTTCGAGTGACAGAGCATTGGCTGCTGCCCCACTTCGAGCCCCCCGCCCCGCCTGCCCTCTACTGCCAGGCCACCATGCGGCTGCCTGGGCTGGAGCTGAGTCACCTGCTCCCCATCCCGGGTGAGTCCACAGGGCCCCCGAAAAGCTGGGCTCAGTCACATGCCCCAGTTTCAGGGCCTCTGCACCGCTGCGTCTCCATCGCGGACCCCAGCAGCCACGACGAGGGGAGAGGCCGCCCATGCCCAGCGGGCCCTCTGGGCAGCCGGACTGGGGCCTCACTCGCTGCTTCCTTCAACAGCTTTCCCTGCATCCACCCTGCACGCCGGGCCAGGCCCCAGGAGTTCCTTCCCCCACTGCCGACAGCCCTGGCAGGAAAAGCCCACACCCGCCAGCATCCGGGGTCCCTCCACTACCTGCCCCTCACCTGGCTTCTCCCTCTTTCCCCCACTCTCACTCTGCTCCAGTCCCGGAAGGAGCCTCACTGGTCTCTATCGCACCGCGCTGGTTCTACCCCAGGGCCTTTGCACGAGCTGTGCTGTCTGGAAGTTTCAACTTCAGCTCTGTCACTGGCTCCCCCTCACCTCCCTCAGGTCATCTTTCCACAGAGGCTTCCCCCGACCCCCCTGTCTAAAGGGACACCCCCCCTTCACACATGTACATGTGTGCGTGCACACACACACATGCTGCTGCGTTTCTTGACACTTTTCATCAACATCTGTTCTCGTTATTTTTTCTATTACCTGCCTCCTCCCCTGCTAGTGGCTCATCGGGACAGGACTGTGTCTGTCTTGTTCAGGGCTGTATCCCCAGTGGCTGAACTATGCCAGGTATATAGCAGGTGTTCAGGAGGTACATTCTGATGAGAAAGTGAATGACCACGTGTTCCAGTGCTTAGCGCACCGCGAGTGTTCAGCTGAAGCCAGATGTTACTAATTTATTTTTTAAAAAAGATTTATTTATTAATGTATACAAGCTGGGGTACAGGCCAGAGGCGTGGGGCAGCGAGAGGGTTCACCAGAGACAGAGTGGGGAGCAAAACAGGCAGATGGACGGAAGCACACTGCTGAGGGGAGCAGCGGGCGAGGCAGGAGAGGTCTGCCGCGCCCTGTGGGAATCTCCCAGGCCGGGTGTCGAACTTGCATCGCCGCTGCCGACAGGTCCACAGCGCAGCGCTTAACTGCTGCACCACCAGGGAGGCCCCAGATGTTACTAATTTAAGCAACACGTGTCTGCCCTGGGACAGGTGCTGCCCACATCATGACGACCTGCACACCACTCACTAAAAAAGCCTGGATTCTTGTTCTCTGCAGGGCACCCTGAAACTTGCCTTAATGGGCTTGGGGTCATGGGGCGGTGAAGACTTGGAGCAGGGAGCTCCCAGGGGAATAGAGTAGACGTTGGGATCGGGGCGGGTGTCGCGGGACTTGCCGCGAGAAACCGCTGATTTGAAAGGTGTCTGCTGGTACGGCATCCAGGTGCCCTCCCTGCACCCTCCGCCTCCCCTCTGCACCACAGGATGGAGCAGAAAACCGCTCCCGCCTTCTCACTCCTGGGCCAACCCTCCCCTCTCCCACTTCCCAGTCCCCTAAAAAAATCCAGTACTCACTGACCCTCATTCTCCAAGGCAGCCCCCTTTACAGATGGGGAAAGTGCTGGGGTAGGGGAGCCCCGACTAACCCCAATCCTCCTCCTACCCATTGGGTTGCCCTCTGATTCGCCCCCGTGACCCAGGAGCAGTACTAGACCAGCCCTGTGGTCCAGGCAGAGAGGCTGAGACAGGACAGGGGCCTAAGGCAGCAAGGGGAAAAAACAGTCACCCCCTTTTCCAGTCCTGCCCATCTCGACTTCCAAGGAGTCCTCGGCTACAACCTCCCTGGCGGCCACCCCTGAGCAGGCCTCCAGCCTCCGGCCTCCGGCCTCCACCCTCCGGCCTCCGGCCTCCACCCTCCAGCCTCCGGCCTCCAGCCCCCCGAGTCCTGGCCCCACACCTGAGAACAGCTCCACCAGATCCTGCCACCTTGAGATCCACCAGTCGCCAGTGCCAGGCGGCCTGGAGCTGCTGTGTGAGGCCACCTGTGGCCCAGGTGGGACCGTGCGCTGGACAGAGGCCCCTGGCGGTCTGGCAGCCTACGAGTGGCGGAAGGCCGGAACCCGGGCTTGGCTGAGCGTGCAGTGGGCCAGGTGCAGCCCCGAGGGCTGGTTCCAGTGTCAGCTGGATCCAGGGGGCTGGATGGCCAAGCTGTACCTGGTTCCGGAAATGTGTGAGTCTTAGGGGCCGGGAAGTAACTGGGAGGAGCCGGGAGGGAAGCCTGGGGATAAAACTGGAGACAAGAAAGGGCCGCCTCAGTTTCCCCAATTGTCCAGAGGGCGTCCCCAGCAACACTGAAAGATCACGGTCACCTGGTGTGGCCACGGTGAAATTCCATGCAGATGGGAGCCCTGTACGTCACAGCACTTGGTAAACTCTAAACTTCATAGATTGCAAGTCTGTGTAGTAGAAGTACAATGGCCACTTAGTTCATTTTGAACTTTCTAGTAGCACATTCAGAAAAAAAGTAAAATTGAGTTTGGCGATATATTTTATTAAACCAGCACACCTTGAATATCATCATCTCAACATGGAATCTGTATGTATGAATGAGACGTTTTACATTGTTTTTTTTTCCAAACAAGTCTTCAAAATGTGGTCTGTGTTTGACCGAACGGCACCTTGGGTTCAGACTGGCCACATTTCCAGGGCACTGAGAATGGTCCCCCCTTGGCTCAGCGCACTTCTAGAAGGTCTTATGCACATTTCAAAGGATTTACTCCTTTGGCTATTTCAGGGAGGCTGCACATTTCAAAATGTACAAATGTAAAGTTGAACTGTAAAACTGTAATCTGTCAAGTCCTTTGTCAAACTTCAGGTCAGTTGGGAAGCCCTTTGCCGACTCTGCTGGGTTTCTCTGCAAAACCTGCAGAGGGGTTCAGGGCTCCTGGTGCTTCTTTTCCAGGTTCCCCCACAGTGGCCACAGATCTGTGGACAGGCAGCTTTGTGCTGGGGCTGCTCCTCCTGGCCATCCTCGCCTATCGCCTGTGGAAGCGCTGCCAGTCTGCCCACTGACCACCCCCCACCAGCTCTCCTGGGCCTCCCGCCCCACCTGGACCAGATGGGGGAACAGGAGCAGCCCCTCCCCTCGCGCAACCAGAGGACCTTGGCAGGGTTCTGAACAGCACGGGGTTGGCAAGGGACGCTTGCACCCACGGCAGGTTCCTCAGCTGGCTGTTTCTCTTCAGTGGGACCCCTGGAGACACGCGCTTCAAACAGGACAGAGCTGGAGAATAAATGCTATTGGTCTGAGTTCAGTGGTTCCAGTTGTGGTTTGAAGATGCTGGGATCCTCTGTGCACCTATTCCCTGTCCTGGTAACCCCCAGGAAGCAGACAGACAGACTACCTAGCCCCACTAGCCGGGTATAAGGAGCACGAGGGAGCGTGCGCTCGGCCTAAGACTGTAGAACACAAATACTTGTGCCTGTGCCCGGGTGTGGGGACACTGGAGCTTGAGGAGTAACTAGGAGTCCTCAAAAGAAATGGGGAATGTATTAGGTGGGGCAGCGTGGGAAAGACACAGAGGAGAGGTGGCTTACTAAGGGAAGTTGCATCTTTTTCGGGTGGTGGTAGGCTAAGGGGGAGGAGGGTAGAGGTGAGCCAGAGGGATCACCAGATGAACCCTAGATGCCAGCGACTTAAGCCCGCGGACGCTGGGGAGCGATGGGAGCGGTTAGCGCTATCGCAGATTAGATAAAAGAAAGATCCCTCTGGTGGTGAAGACAAGTAGAAGCCTAGAATAAGGAACGGCATCGAAGACGATCCCTTCGAGTGAACACGTACATGGGGATTGGGATTGTGGAAACCCAGAGTAATCCATAATGCCGCCTTGAGGGTGGCGGGGCTTTCCCCCACTAGGGGAGCTATATACTGGGCTAGGTGAAGATCAGCTGGGTGCAAAGACTCAGCTGAAACTCATAAAAGGGAGCGGGCCGAGCAGCACTCAGTCCGGAGTCTGGGCGGATCCTCCCCGTCTGGCGGGGCTTCTCTGGTAACCGGGGAGACTGGTTGCTAGGGAAACATGCTAAAAATGGACTCACCCGGTACCAAGATGGCATGCACTACGGCGTCATGCCAGAAACTGAGCCCTTCCTCGGTAGCCATCTTGGAGTCTGGCAAGACTCACGTTCGGGGTCTGAGCTAGCCAGCACACGTAACGGAGAAAACGAAAGTTCGGAATTCCTGTTAGAACCAATGGGAAAGACTGGCCGGTTGTAGTTATTTTAGAGATCCCCAGCTCCCGCAGGAGCGGGAAACTCTCTGCCCTTAACCAAGATGGCCGCCGAGACGACAAGGAGCTTTGAAGTATGGCGGCGCTTCCGGTCCCGCTGCCCTCAGTGAAGATGGCGGCAGTGGACAAGAGACGGCCGACGCCTGTCCAGGCGGCCAGTTTTCCGGACAGCGGCCGGCCGTCGGTGTCCCGAGCGACGGCAACGACCGAGAGCGAGGAGGACTTCCTGCGGCAGGTCGGCGTGACGGAGATGCTGCGCACAGCCCTGCTGAAGGTACTGGAGGCGCGTCCCGAGGAGCCGATCGCTTTCCTGGCGCACTACTTCGAGAATATGGGACTGCGCTCGCCGGCAAACGGCGGCGCCGGGGAGCCCCCGGGCCAGCTCCTGCTGCAGCAGCGGCGCCTGGGCCGCGCACTGTGGCACCTTCGCCTGGCTCATCACTCCCAGAGGTGCGGGGCTGGGCCGGGCTGGGCGGTGGGGGCTGCGGCCTGACTCTTAACCTCCAGCGCTCCTCGTGGCTCTCGGAGCCGACGCGCAGAGCATGCTGGGAACTATAGTCCGGCTGCCTCTTGGCGCTGCATGAACCCAGACAATGGTGCGGGGCTGGCATCACCGGTCTTACCTTGTAGCACTAGGCAGCTTTGTCTTGAGTGATGCCTTTTTGCAAATTCTGAACTTCCCCTTGCAGCCCACCCACTTTTGAAAATCATGGAGCCCAGGGAGGATTTGGCCCAGGGTCACTGAGCTAGTCCTGTCAGCCAGCACCCTCCTGGCTGCCTTTTTAACCAGCGTCATAGCATCCTGTCCATTAGGCCAGAAAATGAATATTTGCAGGACTGGGCCGGGGAGATTTGGAGCAGCCCATTCATCCAAGGTCCCACTTCTGTGGAAGGCCATCCTGGGCACT